>JABUQX010131735.1:12500-35000 GCA_015478945.1 Trachelipus rathkii
AAAAAGTTACTACCATCGTAGGTATGTTACATTATACTAAACCCATTCCTTCTATTACATTCATTGTTGTCCATATTACTCTTTATTCATAGTTGTATATGTATTTAACATATTCTATCAAAAGACAGTATCATATCATTGCGATTTGTTTCTCTCCCTTCATATATCCAATAATATATATATATATATATATATATATAATATATATATATATATATATACTAATATATATATATGATATATATTATATATATATATAATATATATATATTATATATATATCCCACAATAATTATGAAGACCCCTCTTGAAAAAGGTTAAAATCATAAAATTTTACAAATCTGTGTTACACACAAATATCTCACCAAATGCGATGTGATACGCAAAAAACCGATTACATTTTTGGAATCAGCACATAACAATAATTGAAAAGAAAACCCGTCCAAGAAATTTCATGTTTACCAGTGTAATATTAGAAAATAATAAAAACAAAAGTAAAATAACTATTTCTTACCTATAGCAAACCATTCACATATTAAAAATAATTAAAGAAAATGAAAAGTTTCGTAGTTAAAGATATTAAACTAAAATTCATTTGAATAAGCTCTAAGTTTAAAATGACAGAACATTAGCAGTTTTCCATTTTCAGGGGATACTTATTTCTTGTGGCTTCATAATATTTCCTCCTGTTTTAAATATTCTTTCACTTCGACTGAGGACGGTGGAGCTGAAAGGTATTTTATTGCTAATTTTTTTCAAATTCCTAAACTATTTCCAGTGTTTTTCCAACCAATTGAAGGAAGGAAATCATTGTAATCACTTGTCAAAGGCAAACTTATATATTTGCTTATTTCTTGATGTAATTCCGTATGTAGCCTTTACTTTTATGTACAATAATCACATCGTCAGAAGAATGGGACTTTCTTTTTTCCCTCTCACTTTCTTTTCTGTATGTATGACGATTTTGATGCCAAAATTTCTTTAAAACAATCCATTAAAAAGTGAAAATGGAACCTCAGCTTCACTTTCCCCACTACGTGAATCATCGTCAGCAGAAGAGTCAGAGCTAAATTTTCATGCATTTCTTTCCATGCCTCAACGACCACATTTTTTTACTGATTTATCTGATTCATGTTGAAAAATTAGCTACACACAAAGATTTATCACATAGAAACTTAGAAAGTCTTTTTTCTATCGATTTCTTAAGCTCTTCAAGAGTGTATTATTCCACTGAAGCTTTTGCTTGTAATTGCCTTATTTAAAAATAGATTGAGTTCTAAAATGGAAGGGATCACTGGGCGACTGTTACTTCACGTTAATGCTTGTTTAAGTGATGTTGTTCAAATGCTCAAGTAAATTTGAATAATTTTGCCACTGAAAATCAGAGAACATTTTCTGATTGCATTCAGCAGCGTATATGGATAGGGGAATTTTTGTTCAAACAATCTTTTAAGCATATCATAAGTTCTGTTCCAGCTTGTAGAAACTTCTTGAATTAATTTATGCTGTTTGACATTCAACTGCATCTGTAAAGTTTTAAGCTTTGCAGTTGCTGAATGGTGAAAATGAGAGGATATGCTTCTAGAAGTAAATAAAATATCTTTAACAGACTTCTGACATAATATTTGAATCGTGAATGCATAGTTGCAACATGTGAATAAAACATGAAATTGATAGCAAGCCACTCTCACTTATAAACCAGCTACCATGTTTGGTCCATTATCCCGAATTCACTAAATGAATTCTACTTTTTAAATATTAGAAAAAAAATGTCAACGGCCCTATATAGGATCTGACAAATGACAAAGATTTTTCGCCATATTGGCTACAAAATTGGGCTATATTTTTTCTTGGAAAATAAGTTTCTAAAATATTCAATTTTAAATGAAATAATCCCCTTATGAGACGTAATTCTATTGTTTATAAAGCTCATATTCGCGGCCCGAATATTTCGGCAAAAAGCAGCCGAATACCGAATATTCGGTAATTTTGGCCGAATAGGCCGAATACCGAATATTTACCGACTATCCGGCTCATCCCTAATATATATATAGATATATATAATATTATATACACATTTATAATATATATAAATATTATTATATACATAAATATATATATATATATAATATATATATATACTATATAATGATATATATATATATATATATATATATATAATATATATATAATATATATTACGTGTTGGCGAAGCACCGGATTTTTTGCGCAAACCGCACCGCACCTATCCATCATCCTACCGACCACCCGCGCAACCCACTGCACCGAGTCCTATCAATGCCCACGCGTACCGCACTGCACCGAAAGCGAACCAGCAGCCACCGCCTCCGCACCAAAATTGAGCACCCACGCACCGCCCGCACCGAAATATTTATATATATATATAGTATTTATATAATATATAATATATATTATTATAATATATAATATTATATATATATATATATATATATATATATATATAATATTATTATATATATACTATATCATATATATGAGAGGGAAGTGGCCCTCCTGAAGCGATGAGATTACCCACCATTAGGCATATATGGAGTCTTAGGGTACATCCAATGGCACTTCAGTGCCCAATGGTTCTTCCCTTTTGTGCTCATTTTCACATTCTTCTTACATTGGAGCAAAATTCTCCATTATCACACACCATAAAATACAATTATAGTCAACACTTATCAATTAAAAAGAAAATAAAACATGGTATAAAATGGCATCCAATAAGACCATTTTTCGTTTTTGAAAACTTTATTACATGGTCGGAATTTGATGGGAGAAACACCCAAAGAAAGAATTCGTTTAATCATTCCCAAATCTGCAACAAATTTTGAAATCAATTCAAAAGGAAAAAAAACTTATCCGCATTTTCCTATTTCGAAAATTATAACTATTTAAGAATAAAAAATAGTTTGATCAAGATCATAAAACTCGTTCACCAAAAGAAAGATCTGGCAAAATAACTCTAAATCTGCACTAAAAATGAAAATAAATTGAGTAAAAAACAACGAAAGTAATGAAAAATTATAAAAATTAACCTCGAGTAAAAAATGTTTTCTTGCATATATATATATATATATATATATATATATATAATATATAATATATACTTCTATATATATATATATAAATATATATATATATATATATATATATATATATATAAAATATATATAATATATATATTATATATTATAAATATTATATTAATATATATATATATAGTATAATATATATATATAACTATATAATATATATATATAATAATATATAAATAATATATATTAGTATATATATATAATATATATATATAAAAATTTAGGCCCTTATACTGGTTACTTTATAAAAAAAAATTCTTATCACTTTACACAAATTTTTATTCAATAAAATAAAAACTTAAATATTTTCTTCAATTAAACTTTATCTTATTTTCAAAATTTTTAATAATAGACAAAGTTAAAACATTTTTTCTTTCTAAATGTAGATACTACGTTTCGCCTCTATGTCGGGAGGCCTCTTCAGGTGATGGAGCATCGAGTGCAAGAAACAGAAGAATCAAAAATTAGGACCTGACTATGATTTTTGGAGTTGGGGATTGGTTACTGTTATTATTTATTTGTAGAAAATTTACGGTCTTTGCATAAACTTCATTTCATTAAATTTTTATAAAGTAACCAGATATAAGGCCTAAATTTATATAAATATTTATAAAGAAGGTTTATTTCTTTAAGGTTTAAAATACTATATATATATATCATATATATAATATATAACTTATATAGTATATATAATATATATATATAATATTATATTATATATACTAAATATATACTATATATATTATAATATACTATATATATATATATATAATATTACTATATATATATATGGTTAAAAGTTACTTAACGCCCACAAGGAACGGGAGCTCGGAATCAAAAAAAAATTTTCACAGTAGCCTCTATGAACATAAATAGACGTTTTTCAGGGTCGAAATGAAAAAAAAAAAAATCATCTCAAAACTACAATAGCTACAGCGAAAATGAATACATTTTTGGAATCCTGGTAAATTTTAGTAAGGAAAATGAACTAAAGAATACCCAAAGGTATACCGCACCGATGGCAGGAGTCGGGGTTCTCTCTCGGCCTCCGGGGAACTACGGGAGGACTATTTTCCCCCCCTCCGGGAAGGGTCTCCGGAACCCCGCTCTTTGGTATTTGCGTGTCGCGGGGGTTCCTCCCCCCCCTACGGCGGGGTATGGAAAAACGTCCCCCCCTGTTTCCCCTCGGCCTCGAGCCCCCTACATGCCGTGTAATACCTTACAAATAATATATATATATTTCGCCCCTAAAACAGGTAAAAAAAAAAAAAAAAAAAAAAAAAAAAAAAATTCATTTGCACCCTAGAACATCGTATTATGTATCCATACGATGCTACCTGCCGAAACATTTTTTTGATCGAGCTCCCGTTCCGTGTGGGCGTTAGTCAACTTATGTCCCATATAACTATTATACTCCATATACTACTATATACTATATATTTTATATATATATATCCTATATATATATATATGATGTAACTATATAATATATATATATAAACTGAATATATAAATATAGTATATATAATATATATATATCATATATATACTATATAATATATATATATATATATATAATATATAAATATATATATTATCAGAGCTGGGCGCGCCTATAATTTTTTTGAGTGCGCTGCGCCTATGCGCCTATGTCGCACTATCAATTCGTAGGCGTAAAGCCTTTGCGTCTATATTTTTGTCACATCAGGCCTATTCGCCTTTTGCGCTATGCGCCTTTGAGCTGCGACTTTTCGCCGGCCCTGTGGCTGTTGCTAAATTTATTGACTAAGTAAACCTATAGCTCGATACATAAAAGCATGCTTTTATAAGGAAGAAAAACACATTTTATTAATTTTGCAAGTAAAACAACCGTAAACTAGATATTACACGTCCTCTTCCTACCTCCATGTCCTTGTGGTCCATGTTCTCCCCCAGGAGGTTCAGCACGAGCGCTGAAGAAGTTGAAATTTCAGAGCCATACAGTTGAATTATTTCTAGTTAAAGAACTACTGAACTAGTTAAATATATATATATAGTATATATATTATATATAAATAATACATTTGATTATATACTATATATATATTCTATATGATATATATATAATATATATATATATTATATATCTAAAAAAAAAATTTCTGGTACTCTTTTATAAAATACAACCATAAAAATTATACACTGGGATATAAATTTAACGTAATACTATATAAATATATAATATATATTAAAGTTTACACTGTGTTTTAAATGATACAAGTTTGCCACGCTTCTAAGCTCTAACTTTTAAGGTAAACAAAATGCTTTGTTCCGTCATAGCGCGGCTATAGGCGCAGAGAATTGGCTGTGCACCTTTGCTTAGTCCCGCCTTTTTAACAAATTAGTATTGCGGCCTATGCGCCTTTGCGCTCTACAAATGCTAGTGCGCATGAGCGCGCATAGGCGCAACTCGGCTGTGGCGCAAACTCCCAGCTCTGATAATATATATATATACTATATACTATATATATATATACTAATTTATATATATAATAATTATAATATACCCCTACTATATAATATACTATAATATATAATATATATATATAAGCTATTATTATAATATATGGTCAGGCCTCCCGAAAGAAACATGCATGTAACAAAAAAACGATAACAGCTACGGAAAATTAAATAAATTTATTAATTAGAGACATTTATATCCATGAAATTAAAACAAAAAATAAAATTAAAGCCTATCCAAAAATTTCAAAATTGTTAAAATGTTGAAAATCTATAGATAATGATTAATTTTTCTTCGAGAAAGAGAAGAACGAAGGAGCCCTAGCTTTCCGAGGAAACGTCAAAGTTGCCAAATGTCGATTTTTTTTAACTAAAAGATATCCCAAGGGTTAAACCACAAAGATGGACAGAGCCGGGGTTTCTCGGCCTACCGGGGGACGAGGGGGCACTTTCGTCCCCCCTGTCCCTCCGTCGGCTCGCACCGACCCCCTAAAAAGGAAATAAAAAGAAAAATTAACATTTTCTCCAGAGCATAAAAAAACAATATTTGGTAACTCTTGCTCTCGTACTACTGCAGAAATGGAAGGTTAATGAGAGAATACGCTTGGAGAAGACTATAGGGGTGGCTTCCAAAAATAACCCTTATCACACCCTACCCTCATCACCATTAAAGGCCACTGGTGATGGAGTTGGTGCCTTCACGGAATTACCGGCCTATTTTGATGTACGGTCTCCTTTCTTCATAAATTTCTGCTACCTTCTCGGTTTTGGAAGACTGTCTCGATGAAACATCACCTCTCCTCCTCTAAACCTTATATCTTATTCCTAACCGAAACTTAGGTTTTTGAGCGTTCTGACTTCAAGCTTTACTCTGTTGAATCCTACTATTTGTTTCCTCAGTTTTCAGCCAAAGGCAGTTGTGCCAATGTGTGCAATGATGTTTGTTCCCTTGTCTTTGATTTAGAGTTTTCCGAATATTCTACCTAATGGCTCAAGCTAACCTGTCATAATAAATTAGAACACATTCTCTCTCCTCTTTACATTTCTCTGAAATCATCATTCTTGGTGATTTCAACGTTCACCAAGGCCAATTGCTTTCCTCTAATTCTCAAGATAAAGTTGATGAACTTGCTACTACTTTTCTATCCAGAATTACCTCGAGCAGTTAGTGGAGCTCCCTATTCATATCCCTGATCGTTTTTGAGACGAACCCAACCTTCTAGACCTTTACCTAATCTCTAATACATCTCCTTATTCTGTTAAATTCTTTCCTCCTCTGGGTTCCTCCGATCACTTTCATATCTCTGTTTTCTGTTCTATCTCTTCAAGTCTTCTGCAGGAAAGACCACTGCCTCCGGCGAAAAAACGTTTTTAGCACTTCAGTGCTGCTAACAGGTCAGACTTGCGATCGCACTTCTTTGATTTCCCTTGGAATGACTACAGCTTCCGTGGAAAGGGTCCCTCGGTGTGTGCATAGCGCGAGCTAATTTTCTCTGGCATGGAGGCGTGCACCCCATCAACTTGGTTTAACTCTGCTTGTTTTCGTGCTATTAGCCACAGGGAAGCTGCCTTTAGAAATTACCGTGATCTTCAAATTCCAGAAACCCTTGCAACTTATATTTCATCCCAAAGTCGTGAAAAATCTATTCTCCATGAAAAAAAAATCTTTTCTCATAGAAAATGCAATAATCTTACTGGTTTCTCTTCCTCAAGTCCTTACTGACATTTTTCAAAAAATGTTAACTCTTAGCTTTGCTTCTTCCTCTTACCCTCCTTTAGTAGTTTCCGACAACTCAACTGCCGTTTAACCTTCCACTAAAGCTGAACTCTTTGCTCAAAACTTTCCTTCTAATTCCACCTTAGACGATTCCAGTGTTATTCCTTCTTCTCCACCTCCCTCCAACATATTTATGCTAAGATGGTAATTTCTTCAAAAAATGTTATTTTTAACATTAAGAAAGCATACGGTTCTGATGACATTCCTCCTATAGTCCTCAAAACTTGTGCTTTCAAGCTTGCACTTTGCCTTTTTAAATTATTCCGCCTCTGTCTTTCAACTTTGGCCTTTTTTCTTGCTGGAAAGGTGCTCCTGTACAAAAAAGGGAACCAATCTCGACTCTCCAACTATAGCCAAATCTCTCTAACTTCTGTTCTTTCTATAGTTTTCGAATCTATCCTAGCAGGAAGATTTGAAAATATCTTAATTCTTCTAATCTTTTCTCAGCCTTCTAATGCGGCTTTCGTAAGAAGCGCTCTCCTTTCTAGTCTTTCTGTCTCTTGGTCCTCTTTCTTTCAGTGTTTTCATGAATGCCACCGCTCATCCTTTAAATCTATAAATAGTGGTGTTACTCATGGTTCTGTTTTATCCCTAACTCTTTAAACTTTTCATAAAAGACCTCTCTCTATTGCTTCATCACATATTCACTCCTATGCCAACGACTTCACCCATCACTACTCCCCTCATTTTGATAGACGTCCTTTTCAACAACAATTAGCTCACGCTTTGAAGGGCTCTTGGATCAACTAGCATCTGATCTTTCTCGAATTTCTTTGGGGCATTGAGAGCAAAGTTGTTTTCAATTACTCAAAAGCTCAGCTCCTCCATCTTTTTACTCCACATAATCTTTCACACGGCTATAGCATCTTCTTTGTAAATACATAACTCACAAATCTCGTCCTGTCCATAATAATTCTTGGTGTTTATTTTCTCGTGACCTTAATTGGAAGGTTCATATTACTTCTCTTTTTAAACTGCTTCTAAAAAGTTGGGTGTTCTGAGGCACATTTCACTAATTCTTCAAGCCACCTGTAGTGTTTGATATTTATAGAGGTGTCCGTACGCCCCGTTAGAGGATGCCTCACGCACTCTGAGTGATTTCACTCACATGCTGCTTCTCTTCAAATAGTGAGTTAGGACTTTTCTTCTTTGTCAGTCGAATTGTTGCGTCATTTTCTTTATTCTATCGCTTTATTATAACGGGCACTGCTCTTCTGAACTCTCAATTCCCATACCTCCTCCATTGAGAAGAGTTATTGCTTCACGCACCTTTATACACAGTCTCATTATTTCTCTATCCTCACTCTCTGACCCCAGACTTAACTGCTATGCTCAATCTTACATGTACTCCACTGGTAAAGTCTGGAACCCAACTCCCGTTATCTATTTCCAAACAACCTTATAAACACTTTTACATGCAGTACTTTAATAACACAGTACGATATCTTTAATTTTTGTAAAATTTCACAACGAAAAGCTAAAATTGTTGTAACTGTTACAATTCCAGGAACTATTTTTCTGAGAAAGCGTTAAAGAAATAATATATAATATATATATATACTATATATATATCATAAGTAATATATATATATATTATATATATATATAATATATATTACTATATATATATATAATATTATATATATATTATATATATAATATATATAATATATATATATATATATATTATATATAGTATATATATAATATTAATATCATATATATACTTAAATATATACTATATATATATATATATATACATATACTTAATATATATATATATATATATATATATATATATATACTATATATATATATATATATATATATATATAACTATATATATATATATAATATATATGGCCAGCGTCTGGATTAGCCCATATGTATCTTAAAAAACTATAATGGCCTACGAGCTAAAACGGCAAATACATGTGGAATGCTGGTCCGTTATCTGCTGGTCCAGAACTGTTAAAAAAAAAAAAAAAAAAAAAAAAATTACATCTCAAAAACTACAATAGCTACAGCGAAGAAGGAATACATTTTGGAATCCTCGTAAAATCTTGGCCCTGGAAATGTAAAAAAATTAAAAAAATTTTGCTCTATACGGCACACTAGGGGGCTCGAGCCGACGGGGAACATAGGGGGGGATGTTTTCCATACCCCGTAGGGGAGGGGCGAGGAACCCCCGCGACACCCAAATACCAAAGAGCGGGTGGTTCCGGAGACCCTCCCGGAGGGGGGGAAATAATCCTACCCCGTAGTTCCCCAGAAGGGCGAGAGGACCCCACTCCTGCCGGTGCGGTATACCCTTGGGGTATTCTTTAGTTAAAAAAAAAAAAATTATATGATAGAAAGTCTTTAATTTAACGAGAAACCAATAAAAGGTCTCTAAATAGGCCTTCTAATCATATTACTATAATTATTAACAATAATTTTTTTTATTTTTACATTTTCCTAACTAAAATTTTACGAGAGATTCCAAAAATGTATTCTCTTTTCGCTGTATCTATTGTAGTTTTGAGATATATATATATTTTTTTTTTTTTTTTTTTTACATTTTCTGGACCAGAATTGACCAGCATTCCAGCATATGTATCCGTTTTACTGTAGCATAATAGTTTTTAAGATATATATGACGGCTAATCCAGACGCTGACCTATATATATATATTGTATATACACAATACAGAATATTTTAGAATTATTATTATAGAAAATATTTGTATTATAATAATTATAATATTATATATATTTTCTATAATATATCTATAATAATATATATATATTATATATAATATATATTATATACTACTATAATATATTTATTCGCATGTTTTTAAATATTCTCATTGACTTCACATTCACAATATTAAAAATAAATTATTTGCATACGCACTCGGAAACTCGGAATGCGATTAGAAAATATTCTGATGGAACTTGTTTAGAAAATTTAACAACTTTTGTGAGAATAATTAGAATGAGTTGACTAGTGCCGTCTCAAGGTAATGACAGTAATTTGAGCCAAAATCGAAATCTATTAATATAAATACTGATAGGCACATACGTGTGAGTATATTAGCTCGAAATCAACTGTTGAAGCAATTCCCATGGTACTTATCCAGATGTGTTTGGATTACTTCATATTGCTTTCATGCAACGCAAACTGCACAGTTTGTAATCGTAATTATTCTCGGAAAGGAAGAATGACATCCGGGTTAAGAAATACCTAAGCAGCAAACACAAGAAAAAAAGGAAAATGTAGAAAGGAAAATGAGTAAAAGAGAAAAGGATCCCCAATTCCAGGTTTAAGAAAGAATCAGATTACTCTTGAAACTAATATAAAATACATAAAATATGGACAAGAAACGAAAACATTCATTAAAGAAATGGACTATAGTAAATTTACAAAAATTATAGTAATGGATGATCTGTTTCGTCACGTTGAAATTCTTGGTTTGTATGGCTAGCGAAAGTATCGGTCTTTTTCAACACACTACTCAAAGGAAATACTAAAGAGATATTATTTGAAAGAAAAAGTATGATAGAGTTAAAACTAAAGTTTCAGAATTAATAATCTCTATCAATTAATCATCCAAGTTAGCTTCCTCCACCGAAGAACGGTCAGATACTCAATCAGCAGTTTCTTTGTTGTTCTCTGAGTAGTCATGCCGTTGTCAATTATTTCAGAGGCCAAATTTTATGCCGTTCTCTGAACCTCTCTCACTGAACGTCATACAGGTGAACTATCGGTGACGTATTTAGTGGAATGTTGTCGAAATGGAAACTATTCCCAGACGATATTCATTGTGTCATGAGAGATACTGGTGCCAACATAAAGAAAATTTTGTCTTCTCTTCTTGAGGAACAGCCAAACTCCTTCAGTCGTCAACCTTAGAATGTTGTGGACATCTCAAACAGAAGTCAGTAAGTTTTCTCCAAAATATAGATCAATTGCGGACAAACTTTAAACATTCGACCAAGACTCAGTAAGAACTAAATAAAATACAGGCCAGAATTAAAGTTCTCTAACATTTCAGTAAATACATGACGTTACTCTAAATATGTTTAAGCGGTTGCAAGAACTTAATTGAATCTCTCTCGCTAAGTACGGCCCGTTCTATTGAAAAAAGAATGTCTTCCCATCCATTATAATTCTATTCGCTAACCAATTGTATCATTGTACTCCAATCATCTTTAAAGATATCATTATGATAATACAGCCAAACAACTTGGTTGTCCATTACTCTCGTATAACTCTGAAAGAGTATAGATAATATCCTAAGACAATGGCAGTCAAGGAAATAAAAAATGATGAAGAGAAACGATATTGAAGCACTTTCTTCCTCTAAATTTAAGTTTCGGTTACATTTGTTTTTTACCAATAATGGGGACATTGAACATCGTAAACTGAAAAACTATTTTTTTACCTATCACTCGTTAATTCTGATAAACCTCGGAATAGGAATATCAGACGTGCTAAGCGTGTTTGTACTAAACGTAAGTGATCCTACATAGTTAATTTTCTTGCTCCAAAAAATAACATTTGTAAACCTGCTTTTCATTCTCTTTTTCACTCGGAGAAATTTTATCCTTCTCTCATAATGATGGCTTATATATATATATATATATATATATATATATATATATATATATATATTATATATATATATATATATATATATATAAATATATATATATATATACTATACTATAATATATATTTAATATAGTATATATATATATAATAATAATATATATCAATATTATATATATTATAGTACTTATATATATATATTCCAACTCAATTTTTCTTTTTTCATGTTTTCTATTTTTTAGAAATTTGTTGGGAAGCTGGTGCGGTGCGTGCGTGTGATCAAATCCCGCACCACGCAACCGCACCACTAATTTTTTCGTGCTCCACACAGGCACCGCACTTTTTAGATTTTTCTTCCCACCGCACCGGCCACCCCGACCAGGTCCAAAATTTTTATTGCGCCACAGACCCGCACCACACTTAAAATGAGCGCACCACGCACCGCACCGCCCGCACCGCACCGCACCGCACGCACACCACACCGCACCGCCACCCGTGCGTAGGCCAACCCTAGCTAATATATATATATATATATATAATATATATTATATAGTATATATATATTATATAGTATATATATATATAATTACTATATATATTATATATAATATATATATACTATATATTATATATATATTAGTGACTAATATATATAATATATTATATATATATATATATACTTAGCCCTAACTATATATATATATATATATATACTATAATATTATATATATATATATATCGGTATACGGAGTGAGTGAAATTGAATAATTAATAATTATTCAATGATCGGCATATTCGAAATGATTGCCCTCAACTTAACGCAGTTAAATTTTGGCTCTGCATGATTTCGGAACACATCGGAGCATCTCAATAGTAATGTTACTGCATTCCTTCGTAACCCTGTCATTAAGTTGTTCAATATTTCTTGTGTGGGTCTGGTATAAAACAGATTATAAATGAACCCACTGAAAAATCTAACGGACCTTTGTGGCCGCTCAGTAGGCTGTGGGACCTCGTCGTCCAATCTATTTGGCAGGAAATAGTCCGTCGAGAAATTTACGCACCCTCAATGCAATATATATGGTAGCGGACAGGCCAGATGAAAAAATCATGTTCTTGGTTTATTAATTGAAGAGCGGCGTAGACCCTGCCTGTTAAATTTCATTGCAATGACCTGTTATTTGCATTTGATGACTCATATATTAATGCCAGGGTGACTCGTTCATCCATTGCTAAAATTTGAGCCATGTTACTTTACTGCGACTGAATCTGCAACAACAGAACAATGTGCAAGTAACCCTTTTGGTGCATGACTTTTGACAAACCCTATATATATATATATATATATATAAACCTATATAGTACTACCTACATATAATATATACTAATATACCTAATATATTCCCTTACACCACACGACACTATATACATATATATATCATATAAGTATATCTATCATACTCTATATATATCTATATCATATATAATATATGTGCAAGGTACATTTTACGATTTGAGACACGCTCGTTCAGTATCAATACAAATAGTTTGTTGCTCGAGGGCGGCTTTCGAACTATGTTTATATCCTTAAAACTTGCTGACATATCTCAGTTCCAATACTTCAATAAGAAATAATCAAAGGTCTCAGAAGCTGTGTAGGTTTACAAAACAGTCAAGATAAAAACAGGAGTTTTACTCATAAATCCATATCAACAGAAATCCGGAACACCAGTTTCGAAGAACGATAGTACGAAACGCAAAAAAAAAGCCCTTATCACTAAAATCTTCTGCCTTTTATAGTCTTTGGCAGTTATCTAAATATAAGCAATTAACTAAAATATAACTTCCAATTCTCTAACTTGATAAGTCTAAAATTAATTATCTTCCTATCGTATCACAAGCTAATATTTTTAACATTTCAATTTGCCAAAATAAATCTTCTCTTTTATACAAAATAAAAAATTGAGTGAATTATGAAATATTATAACCTTAAATAAATCATGCGAAATCAATAATAATCTAGTCCTTCCAAAATTAAACATAGTGAATCTCACAATTGAGAAATTATGGCCCTCAGGCAAGGTAAAACTTGACACACGCCCCTCCTAAGAAGACAAAATGACGTGTCATCTTTCGTCCTTGGAAAAGAAAAAGTCAAGATCAGCTTTGCCTGGACAAAAAATCAGCCATGACGTTATCCTTCCCACTGATAGATTGTAACACAAACTTATACCTTTGTAAAAGTATGGCCCATCGCATGATCCTTGGGTTGGTAAATTTAGCTTCCTTCATGAAAGTTAGGGGTCGATGATCCGTCTGTAGCGTAAATTCCTTTCCATACAAGTAGCTTTCGAACTTCTTAATGCCGTAAATTATCGCCAAACCTTCTTTCTCTAAAACGCTCCATTTCTTTTCTGTATCCGATAGCCGTCTTCCTCCATACGCTACTGGAAATATTCCATCTTCATGCTGTTGTAGGAGGCATGAACCTATTGCGTAATCGGATGCGTCAGTTTGTAATATGAAACGCTTCTTGGTATCAGGCAAGCGTAATATTGGTGCAGATATAAGCACCTTCTTCAGTGTGTCGAAAGCCAACTGTTGACTTTCACCCCATTTGACGTGATTAGATGTCCCTTTTTTCAGTAGGTCGTAAAGAGGGCATGCTATCGCAGCATAATTTGGCACGAAAGACCTGTAATACCCCGTCAGACCCAAGAACGATCTTACGTCCTTCTTCTTCACAGGGATTGGGGCTTCTTTAATTCTACTCACATTTTCATCATATAAACCTTTACATCCAGGGCTTAACTTGTGACCCAAGAATTCCAGATTGAAGGTCCCCAACAAACATTTCGAGGGTCTGACGGTAAACCCAGCTTCTGAGAGTCGACTAAATAATTCGTGCAATTCTGCCATATGGGTTTTCCAGTCCTTCGTATGTACGATAAGATCATCGATATAGCACTCTGTATGATTCATCCCCTTTAGAATTTTCCTTAATGTCCTAGTCAACGTGGCGCCGGCATTAACTAAACCGAACGGCATTCTCAAGAATTCATAATGTCCGCTTTGAATCACAAACGCCGTCTTAAAAACATCCTTTTCACGAACTGGGATCTGCCAGTATCCCTTCGATAAATCCAGCTTCGAAAAATAAAGGTCACCGGCAAATCGTGAAAAAATATCTTCAATGTTTGTCATGGGCTCTGGGTCAAACACGGTAATGGCATTTAATTTCCGGAAATCTGCACATATGCGATTTGACCCATCTTTTTTCTTTACGACGACGATCGGCGATGCATAGGGCGAATCCGACTCTTGAATTATCCCCATTTTTAGCATATCGTGAATCTCTTCTTCTACCTGAGACCTGATGGCGTGAGGGATTGAATAGGGCTTTGACCGGATTGGGTCTTCACATGTAAGGTTTATTTCGTGATAATGATGATTACATCGTCCCGGCGCATTTGTGAAAAGCGATCCGAAATTTTCGATTACAGCTTTCAACTCTTCTTTTTGACGAACATTTAAATCAATGCCAATAGGAATGTCGTCAACGCCCTCTTCTTTTGAAGACTGTACTTTACCGCCAGGAACATCGAGTGGTATCTCGTTTTCATCTTCTTCCTCGAGAATAGCGAGGGCTGTTGTGGTGTTGTCTTCTAGATTTCCCTCGGTCTCCACGTCCCGTCTATGATAACGTTTAAGCAAGTTGACATGATAAATCTTAACTTTGTCCCCGTACTTGATCTTATAACAACAACCGCCCAGAGCCTCGATGATCTTATAAGGTCCTTTCCACGTCATCAATAATTTATTATGATTCGTAGGAAGGAGAATCAACACTTCGTCATTAGTCTCGAAACTTCTTGGACGAACCTTTTTGTCATAAAAATGCTTGTACTTTATCTGGGCCTTTTCTAAGTTATTTTTGGCCATCCTAAGGGTTTCCTCTAGCTTCTCGCGAAGTCTGAATATATAGTGGTAGGTATTCTCTACCTCATTGGTCTCACCCTTGGTCCAAAGATCTCTTAAAATCTGCATTGGTCCACGCACGGTTCGACCGTATAACAACTCGAATGGCGCAAAACCGGTGCTAGCCTGGGGAACTTCCCTGTAAGCAAAAAGTAAGGGATTGATGAAACTCGCCCATTTTTTTGGTTGCTCCTGACACAGTTTCTTAAGCATGGATTTTAATGCGCCGTTGAATTTTTCCACAAGGCCGTTTGCCATAGGGTGGTAGGGCGACGTGAAAATTTGTCTGATCTTAAGTAATTTCGATACCTCTTTCATCAGTTGAGACACGAACTGAGTTCCAAGGTCCGACAACATCTCCTGAGGTATACCTAGGCGACTATAGATGTCAACCAGAGCATTTGCCACCGTTTGGGTTGTAATATTCTTCATAGGCACAGCTTCGGGGTAGCGTGTGCTATAATCTACCAGTGTCAGAATATATTTAAATCCTTCCTGCGATGGTGGATTAATGGGACCTACAATATCCACCGCGACTCTTTTGAAAGGTTCGTCGATGATGGGTACCTGTGTGAGAGGAGCCCCAGCCTTCCGACATCTCGGGGAAGTCTTCTGACACGGATCACATGACCTACAAAGACGACACACGTCCTCATGTAACCTTGGCCAGTAAAAGCACATTTGAAGCCTGTCGGATGTTTTCTTTATGCCTAAGTGTCCTGCTAACGGAGATTCGTGGGCCAGTTCCAAAAGAGTTGCCCTTAGTCCGTGTGGTACTATCAACTTTTTATCAACCACACCATTCCTTTTTACTATCTTGTATAGTATCCCATTTTTCTTTTCGAATCTCTCGTCGCCTGATCCGAACATACCGCGGATTTTTCCCAGAGTGGGATCAGTTTCTTGGAGTTCGATCAACTTATCCTTCCTGACATCTAAGCTCTGGTCTTTGTCTAACCTTATTCTAAATGGATGATATGCCGCATCAACTCTTCTATTGACACTTTCAGGCGTCTCTGCCGCCACCTCAGGCTGTATAGCTTCTCCGACACTTGCTTCAAGGCTATCTGAGTTTGAAAAATTCTCTTGATTGTGGAATGGGAGATTTCCATACAAATTTTCTACTGACTTACTGTCTTTTGTAGCAGTTTCAGTTTCATAAACAACTTCGACAATGGATGTGTCCACGTCGGTATCAATTTTATCCTTTTTATTCTCAGTAGCATTTTCTGCCTCACAAGTAACTTCGACAATGGATGTTCCCTTGTCGGTATTAATTTTATCATCGTTTCACTCACGTTAACACACCCATTGTCTTCCACAACTTGACATGCCGCCCAACAATCCCCTTCGTTAATAGAATTATCAATTATAACGGCAGCATTGTGTATTTCTTTCCTTGGGGCGTGCCATCTTTTCTTCGCTGTCTTGTTATCGCGGTTATACTTATTATCATAATGGTGCCGATTACGTGGAAATCTGTTGTTTCCGTTTTGGGCAGAATAACAAGCGCTGGAATCGTGGCCGCCTTTGTGGCATATTCCACAAACTTTGGTGTGTTGGCGTTGAGTATTATGGCACATTTTATCCTCGTTATTACCAGATGCCATAGAAAGGTTAAAGTCTTGCCTTTTGGAACAAAGGTTCTTACCCCTTGCTTGTAGAAATCTATCAGCGCGAGAAGCGATGTCGTTTAAACTAGAGAGTCCTACCTCTCTTAGATGAACAGCTAAGTCTTTTGGGCAACAGGTGAGAAATTGATCAACTACTATAAGATCGGTTAAACCTTGAAAGTCTTGGTTGAAACTTGAGAGTTCACACCACCTTGACAGATACGATTTAATTCGATTCAGTAATTGTAATGGACCCTCATCTGCTTTGGGCTTGACTTCTTTGAACTTAGCCCTATAACCATCTTCGGTCATGTTAAATTGAATAAGGAGGGCTTCCTTTAAGCTGAAAAGATCATTAGCTAAGTTGGGAGGCAACTTGCTATAAACCGACAAAGCACGTCCAGTTAAACACGCACTTAAATAAAGAGAGGCCATAAACTGCGATCCCAATTTGAAGATGTCGCATAGCTCTCAAAACGTGGAATGTATGCGTCCATTTCGTCCCTCGATTCGACGAACGGGGCCAATTCGGTACACCTCTATACCAGCTTGGCATGGGGATACATTGCCTTAAATGGACGGACCACGACTTCGAGAACTGCACGTTGGACAGTCTCTTGACTTTTCGTTCCACAATCAAAGTTCCGATGTGCGTTCGCTTCTTCAGCTTTCCTATCGTCTTCATCTTTCTTGAGTTGGCATTCCTCTTCAGCTCCTCCTTCTCAAGTTGAGGCGATTCCTCAGCCTCCTCTTTTCTTAAGTGAGCATTCCTTTCAGCGTTCCTCTTTCTTAAGTTGAGCATTCCTTTCAGCTTCTTCTTTCTTGTGTTCTGAGTTGAGCATTTCTTTCAGCTTCTTCTCTCTTGAGAAGAGAAATTCTTCTTTCTAGAGTAGCCTTCCTCTTTCTTGAGTTGAGCATCCTTCGCTCTTTCCCAATCAGCCAGTCCTCTCTTCTTTGTAGGCCTTCTCTCTTTCTTTAATGAACTCGAGAGACTCTTTGCCTTTTAGGCCTAATTCTTTAGCCATCTGGCACCAGGATTGGTAGTCCATTATTAATGTTGACGAAGGAGAGGAGATACCGTGAAAAATCTAAGAAAGATGAGTAACTGAATTCAGCAAGTGAAGTGAAGAAATACTTTCAAGCTATATTCCTTCTCGGACAGGCCACCCAAAAACGTGTCAAGATATTTTATCGATAGAAGGACACGCGGATTCAGATCAATAAATAGGTTTGTTGATCTAGGGGCTTTGAACTATGTTATATCTTTAAAAACTTGCCTGAATATCAGGGTCCCAAACTTTCAATAAGAATATCAAAGGTTCTAGAAGCTGTTGTAGGTTTACAAAACAGTCAAGATAAAAAACAGGAGTTTTTACTCATAACTTCATACTCAAAAGAAATTCCCGGAACCACCAGTTTCAAGAAACGATAGTACTAAACGCAAAAAAAGCCCGCCTTATCATAAAATCCGCCTTTTTATAGTCTTTGGCAGTATCTTAAATAAAGCAATTAACTAAAATAATAATATCAATTCTTAACTGATAGTCTTAAAATTAATATCTTCCTAGCGTCCATCACAAGCTAATATTTTTAACATTTCAATTTGCCAAATAACATCTTCTTTATAAAAAATAATAAAAGAGTGAATTATGAAATATTTATAACCTTCATAAAATATAGCCGAAATCAATTAAATAGTCTTTCCAACAATTAAATAAATAAAACTAGTGAATCTCACAATTGAGAAATTATGGCCTTTAGCAATTAATTGTTAGTAACATATACTATATATATATATATATATATATATATAATCATATATTATATATTATATATATATATATATATATATATCATAATATATATAATATATATATATAATATATATAATATATATTTATATATATATATATGTCTATATATAGTATAAGTAATAATATATATATTATATATAATATATAGTATAAATATATAATAATATATATATATATTATATAATATATATATATATATATATATATATATAATATATATATATATATATATATACATATATATATATATATATATAATAATATATACTATATATATATTAATATATATATAATATATATTATAATGTATATATATATATATATATTATATATAATAATATATATATATATATATATATAATATATATATATATCATTATATATATATATATATATATATAATATATATATATATATATATTACACTATATATATATATATACTATATATACATATATACTATATATATCTATATATATATATATAATATATATATATATTATATATATATATATATATATATAATAATATATAATATATATCCTCTTATCTTCAATCTATCCCCCTTATCCCGAGAACTGGGTGTGAGTTGCGTATCATACACCAGAACAGAAAAGTAGTGGAAGAATATGACGAAAGTCGAAAAGAAAGCCACCCTCACTTACCGCCCCCTTTATACCTTTAAGTGAGAACTCGTCGCAGCCATAAAAATCCACCCTAAGGTTTCACGAGATTGCGACGGACCATCACTGTGACATTTCGTCATTGTAGGGTTCATCCCCTAGGCAATGCCCATGAACATACCCCCTCACAAAACCCAGCCATTCACTCCTATTATGCACCTTTCTTCCAACCTCTGCCAAATTCACATTCCTCTCCTTCAGGCATTCCTTTACTGACTCAATCTACTTTTTCTTCGCTCTCTTGCCGGTCGATTCTTAGCACACTCCGCTTAACCAAACGACTATCATCCGTCCTCTCCATATGGCCAAACCATCTCAATGTGCTCTCGTTTATTCTCTCATTTACTCCTTTCTTCACACCACATAACTCTCCAATGCGTTCATTCCTCATTTTATAATTTTTTCTCACACCTAAAACGCATCTAAGATTGTTCCTAGGAACACATTGTACCTTAGATCTATATCTTTTATTCCATAATATATTTTCACTACTACGCATTAACAAAGGTAACAACAAACCCAAGCTAACTCAAGACTTTGTCCCTTTACATCCGCCAAGGATTTAATTGCATCAGCCACCTTTCTATCATTCACAACTTTCTTACTACACTCTGCACTATTCATTCCCTTTTCACACAACATATATTTTAAATATTTAAATTCAGACACATGTTCCGGTTTCCCACCATCTAACATAACTTCACATCGCGGACTCCTCTCACTCATTACCATAACCTTACTCTTATCTATATTTACTTATATATATATATATATATATATATTATATATTATATATATAATTATATATATTATATATAATATATATATATATATAATATTATATATATTATATATATATATATATATATAATATATATATTAAATAAAAAGTTCACACCTCACGGGCATAGCCCTATTCAAGGAGGGGAACTTCTCTAGGTAATTTCTACCTAGGATCCGACTAGGATTCGAACCCGCGACCTTTGCCATGCAACTCCGTCGCTCTACCGTTTGAGCCACAGTAGCTATATATATATATATATTCTATATATCATATATATATTTACACTTTGCTGTATGGAAATTATATATTATTATATAATATATATATATATATAATATATATTTATATAATATATATATATATATGTATATTATTATATAATATATATATATTAATATATATATATTATATATATATTATTATAGATACTATATATAGTTATTTTATAAGTGGTTACTCCAGGAGCGGAAAATCAAATAATTAAGTATCCGTTATTTTAATAATTTAGGGTAAATACATTACTTTTACCGTTCGCTATATTAATTAACCTTAGCAATCCTAACCAACCTAACCTAACCCAAACCTCTAACCTAAATTAAACCTAACCTAATATTAACAGAGTCAACCACTTTGGTAAAATGTCATATATTATTATATGTTATATTCATTATATATATTATATATAATTATATATTAATATATATATATTATATATAGTAATATATATTTAATATTATATATATATAATATATATATATATATTATTATATATATATATAATATATAATATATATATATATATAATACTCGTCAAAATTAACCGCACTACAAGGGTACGTGGTGAAGGAAGGTTAGAAAAGGTTGAAGAACGCAAAGACACTTTATTGGACAATGACAATACATGGGGGGATTCCTCCCCAGAACCGTAGGTGATAGAGTGTGAAAGGGCGTTGCAACACACCAATGTCTAGTACGTCGGCGACGGTCGCGGCGGGTGTTGTGTCTGCTTAATGCCCGTGTATGACCCCTCTGGCACGGATGACTTCCTGACACCGTCCTGGCATGCCCTCTTTCGATGAGTGGGCGAATGTCCTGGACAGTGATTTGATCGCATACGTCGTGCAGTGCCTGTCTGCAGGCCGGGAGGTCCATGAGGGGTTCAGCTGTTGGATCCGACGTTTCAGGATAGCCACAAATGTTCCGATTGGGTTGATGTCCGGACTATATGCTAACTACTCCAACGTCGTAATTTGAACCATCCTAAGTTAGTCATTCACACATTGGGCTTTGTGTGGTCTTGCATTGTCTTGAATAAGGATAAAAGAGTCACCGATGTAGGGGCATATGGCACGACATATGGTTCGACGATGCCTGTGATATACCTTACGGCTGCAAGAGTGGCCTCCATCGAAGATGTGCAACTCCGAGGGCCAAAGCACCGATAAAGAGATGCCTCCCCAAGACAATTAGCCTACCCACCTCCAAACGGCAGCACCTGCAGCACATTGCATTGCGCAAACCTCTCCGTCGGTCGTCGGTATACTTTAGCACGCCTGCCGAGGCGTACAGAGACACTCTCGACTCGTCCGTAAGAGCACCTTGCCCATCGTCGACCGTCCAAGTGAGTGTTC
>JABUQX010131735.1:37500-41027 GCA_015478945.1 Trachelipus rathkii
AATATTATCATATATATATATATTATATATATATATATATATATATATATATATATATATATATATAGTAGTAGTATATAGAGCACGATCGCAGGGTAGCCGACGGGTAGCCAGGTTTACGGCTAAACCTGGCTACCCGTCTATGCATATATGTATTTTTAACGACGTTTAATACTCAGGCTACCTTCCTGGCTACGTTTTTCACTGTAAATGCGTTTTTAATCTGGGGGGCGGTTCTGCCCCCGGGGGCCCCCTTTTCATGTGCCGTTCGCCAGCTATTTCATGTGTGTGGATGTTTGGTGCAGGGCTATTGTGTACATGTTTTGTTACTTATTTCACCCCATGCTATCACCCAGGTTCGTTCCCCACCCCCCCCCCCTTTGCTTGCTATTCAGATTTGTTATGATGTTTACGTTCTTTCCGAGCTTTTTAACCTTTTTTCTGCATTTTATCTTTTTGTAATATTGTTTAACGACTTTCTTCAGCTCAGCTACTTTCATGAATATTTAGCGGTTTTCCTGCTAAATCTGTCAACCTAATAGGTAAATTTCAGTATTTTATCACTTTTTAACTTATTCTATTCGGCGTTTATCATTCTAGTATATATTTTAAAGACTTCTAATTACTCAGTTACTTTTCTGCGTTCATTTTCTAGCGCTTTCTTGCTATTCTGGCAACTACTTAATTTCAGGATTTAACACTTTATTAGCCTTTTCGGTATTTTATTATTCTTGGTATATATTTTTAATGACTTTCTAATACCTTAGCTACTTTTCTGAACCTTTATTTAGCGCTTTCCTGCTAAATCTGGCAACTTTAGCTAAATTTCAGGATTTTTATCACTTTTTGGTCCTTTTAGGTATTTTTATCATTTTAGGCATGTATTTGTAATGACTTTCTACTACTTCACAGCTCCTTTTCTGAACCTTTTCTATCATTTTTCATATAATTCTGGCTACCTATCGGGTAAATTTTCTAGGATTTTCTAACCTTTTTGATATATTTTTGTACTTTTTAAGTCACTTTCAACTACTCATATACGTTTCTGGACCCTTTTCAAAGCTTGATTACGATTTATATTAGCTTTACCTGTAAACTCTGCCATTACTGGTAAATTTTTTATAATTTTTTTAACTTTTTTCGATTCATTTTTAATCTTTTTACCACCATTTGCAATCTTTGTCTATCTCAACTATGTCTCTCAATCAATGGATGTGACATTAATCGTTAGGCTTAAATACAATCCCCCAGCAACAGCTTCATATGACCCATTAGGCTTAAATACTTCCCCTAGCAACGTTAGTCCTAACACCTGTTAACCTTTCGATAACTCAGCTACGTTAGCGAATCATTTTCTGCTTTTTTGACGCTTACGACGTCACATTAATGGTATGCGATTTCAACCAAGCGTTAGAGTTCAGTAGCCCGCAGTCCGCAGCCCGCAGCCCGCAGCCGGCCGTCTCGAGTTTGTGAACATACGATTGCTCTTTATTTTATAAGTTTCATTTTACATTTTTTCAATTTAAATTTTTATTATTTTTATTTATTTTTAATTTTATTTTAAGAAATTATTTTGTTTTAATTTGTTTTATTTTTTATTTATTTTTTATTTATTTATTTTAATTTTACCTATTTAAATTTATTTTTCAAACTTTAATTTTTATAAGTTTCATTTTTACATTTATACTTTGTGTTTAAATTTTTTATTTATTTATTTTAATTTTACTTATTTAAATTTATTTTTATAAGTTTCATTTTACATTTACTTTGTTTAATTTTTTTTTTTGTTTATTTATTTTTTTACTTAGTCATATTTATTTTCTATAAGTTTCATTTTACGTTTATACTTTGTGTTTAATTCTTTATTTATTTTTAATTTTATTATTTTTTATTTCTAATTTTATTTTAGTTTTATTTATTTTTTATTTTTTATTTAAAAAAGAATCTATATATTTTTAAAACTTATTTATTTTTGCTTTATTTGTTTAAAACATTTTGTTTTAACTTTAACAATTTCTTATTCTTTTTATGTTTATAACGTAAAAAAATTGTATTTTTACATACCCTAAAGCAGTAAATCAGTAAATCAAACTGCCCTCCATACCCTCCTATCCATCCGTGATCTATTGATCTATTAATCTATTGATCTATTGATATATTGATTCAAGTCATATTTTGTATACTTTAACACAAAAACTTTAATTTATTTTTGTTTTGTTTCTTTAAACATTTTGTTTTTACTAAAAAATTTATTCTTTTTATGTTTATAACTTAAAAAAAATTTGCATTTTTACATACCTTAAAGCAGTAAATCAGTAAATCAGTAAATCAAACTGTATCCAGCCACCCTCCCACCCTTCAGTGATCTATTGATCTATTGATCTATTGATCTATTGATTTAAGTCATATTTTGTTAATATATAACAAAAACTTTTATTTATTTTTTTTTTGTTTCTTTAAGCATTTTATTTTTACTAAAAAAATTATTCTTTTTATGTTTATAACTTAAAAAAATTTGCATTTTTACATGCCCTAAAGCAGTAAATCAGTAAATCAGTAAATCAGTAAAGCAGTAAATCAGTAAATCAGTAAATCAAACCACCCACTCTATCCGCCCACCCTTCAGTGATCTATTGATCTATTGATCTATTGATCTATTGATTTCAGTCATATTTTTTAATATACAAAATCTGTTTATTTATTTTGTTTTGTTCTTTAAACATTGTTTTTACTAAAAAATTATTCTTTTTATGTTTAAACATAAAAAAAGCATTTATTTTACATACCCTAAAGCAGTGAAATCAAATCAGGTATAAATCAAAACTATCCTCCAGCCACCCTCCCACCCTTCAGTGATCTATTGATCTATTGATCTATTGATCTATTGATTTAAGTCATATTTTGTATAATATAACAAAAACTTTTATTTATTTTTGTTTTGTTTCTTTAAACATTTTATTTTTACTAAAAAAATTATTCTTTTTATGTTTATAACTTAAAAAAATTAGCATTTTTACATACCTTAAAGCAGTAAATCAGTAAATCAGTAAATCAAACTACCCTCCAGCCACCCTACTATCCATCCATGATCTATTGATCTATTGATCTATTGATCTATTGATTCAAGTCATATTTTATTAAAATTGTTAGTTTTACAGTACCCTAAAAGCAGTAATAGTAGAACCAGTAAATCCAACTACCCTCCAGCCACCCTCCCACCCTTCAGTGATCTATTGATCTATTGATCTATTGATCTATTGATCTATTGATCTATTGATTCAAGAAATATTTTGTATAATATAACAAAACTTTTATTTATTTTATTTTTTGTTTTTATTCTTTAAACATTTTTGTTTTTAACTAAAAAATTATTGCTTATTATGTTTGATGACGTAAAAAACATTAGCATCCTTTTTTACATACCCGTAAAGCCAGTAATCAGTAAATCAGTAATCAAACTACCCTCCAGCCGACCCTCCCCTTCCCGTGATCTGTGATCTATGATCTATGATCTAATCTCTCCTTTT
>JABUQX010131736.1:0-21260 GCA_015478945.1 Trachelipus rathkii
AGATATATATATATAATATATATATATAATATATATATATATATTCATTGCTACAACCAGGGCATCGCCGTAAGGAGTGGCCTATGAGTCCACAGGAGGGCCAGATGAGTCCAGATAGTGCGCTAAGCTCGCCTGATAAGGTCAGATAGTGCCAGTGCTCTCCGCGTCAGTGCCATTATAGTGCTACTTCTTTTCAAGCCTTTCTAGCCTACCCTGATCATAGAATAGCCCTAATATTGGTTTCTACCCCTAGGTTATAAGGTATGAGAATCGAATGGCATAGTATATTATAAGTTACTAGGATGCTTCCTAGTATGAGTTACCTTTTTCTAGCCTACCCTTGATCATAGAATAGCCCTAATATTGTGTCTACCCTATGTTATAAGTATGAGGAATCGAATGCGTTGTATTTTTATAAGTTGCTTAGATTGCTTCCTTTTCTAGCCTTTCTAGCACGCCATATCCTACGTCATTAGAACTTTTATTAATATGTGTGTCTACCCCTATGTTATAAAGGTATGAGGATTCGATTGAGTGTGTATTATAAGTTGCTAGGAAATGCTTCTTTTTCTACACCTATAGCACGACATAATTAATTCACCAGATTATAGTTAGATCCACGTGTGAAGCCAACCGAGAGAGCCCGCAAGGAGCCCGCGGTGCGGATCTGCGCATGACCAACGTCGTTGCGCCCGTGGCGCAATATTACCGCGAAACCGCCGCGTGCGCCCGCAGGGGCAATATTACGCGTAACCGCAGCGTGCTCCCGGCAGTCGCAATATTACCGTCGCGAACGTAAATATTTCAAAATCTTGATTAGGGTTGGGAAAGGAAAAAAAAAAAAAGCTAGTTTTTTCCGAAAAAACGTTTTTTTTCATGAAAAAATTACAGCTTGAAAAAAAAGAAGTAAAATTTTTGTATTTTTCGTATTTTTCAATTAAGTGTGGAATTTACAGGTTTTGAACAATTACATATTTAAATCTTAGCAAATATAGCCTAATTGGCACATTTTTTTGGTTCAATTTCCAACAAAGGTGGAAGCCTTGAGTTTGTGGTTCAAAATTTTTTGTGGGGTTTCCAATATTTTTATTTTATATTCTGAATTTTGATGATTTCATAATTTTTGTGAGGCTTCATTAATGTTTCTTACTCTCTCTCAGCTTTCAGTACATTTTATCATAATTATTACACAGAATTTGAGAAAATGCACGTTTGCAAAAAAAGTCGTGGACTGTACTTTTTAAGGAAATTAAAGGGTTAGCAAAGGCCCTCGCATGAATATAACTTTTGTTGGGTAGACGTTCAAAACTAGTATTTATTGCTCATAATCTAGAACGAGGAAATTCTGAAAATTTCAACTGAGAGAGATGATTATGCTCATCCAAATACTGAGTCCTCTATTTAGGGATTTCAATGTACACAACACTGAAGGGTTGGGGATCCTCTCATACTGATTTAGGTGGGAAGAGGCCGATCATTTAGCATTCTCAACGATCTGAGCAACTAATTAAAGAACTCAACACACATTCCGGATCGTCCCAACCAATTCTTGAACACACTTGACCTATGTTCACCACTAGTCCTTCTCCTATAAATACACCACCTTCGCTCCTATTGGTAAATCTGACCACGACCTTATATCTCTTAATTTTAATACTTTCTCTCCAACAGCTCCATCCTGCCCGACGTTTTTTCTGGCACTTTTGATCGGGCCGATTGGGGGGCCTTGCGTTGCTTCTACGCTAACTATAATTGGAGTGACTGCTTTGTCTCTGGGGACGCTTCAACTTCTTGCCAATAGGTGGGAGCTGTAATCGTTGATGTCGGATGAGCAGGTTCATTCCTTCTTTGACTGAAATCTTTCTCTCTCTCGATAATTCCATGGTTCGATTGGACTTGTTTCTGGCCATCAGGCTAGAGACAGTGCGTATCGGAAGTGGAAAAATTCTCGTTCTCCTATCACTCTTGCTAATTTTCATTCTGCTAAGAATCATTGCAGGAGATACTCTTCGACGAGCAAAGCGGCTTTCATCAAACGAGAAAGTGGCCTAACCTCCTTGGTCTACTATAAATACTGACAAATCTTTCTTGCCAAAAACATCTCTGAACAACTTCTGTAAATCTGTCTTTCTCCTCTTATTCGCTCTTGATGGTTCTGTTGCAATTTCCCAACTGAAAGCCATCTTCTTTCGGGCCTCCTATTTTCCTCTAACTCAACCCTGGACGATTCTGGCATTCTCTTCCTCCTCCTTCTCCTCTCAGGTGTCCTATGCCTTGCCTGTGATTACATTCGATCGGTGCATGGGCTTCTGAAATCTAACGAAACGTTAGAAGGCGGGTGGCCCGGATGGCATTTCCTCCGAGTTTTGAGGGAGTGTCGCTTCCGTGCTATCCCCGCCCCTCGTTCAACTATATTTCTAGTTCTCAATACTAGCACTTTCCGTCAGTGTTGGAAGCACGCCATGTCCAACCTGTTCCGAAAAAAAGGAAAGCCGCTCTGATCCTTCTAACATATCGCCCTAAGCTCTCACTGTATTCTATCTAAGATCTTTTGAAAAATCTTTCTCAACTCTCATTTCTTAGATCGTCTGGAATCTCTTCACTTCTTACCGATCGCCAGTACGGCTTCCGGCGCTCGAGGTCGACTGGCGATATACTTTCCTATCTTAGTGATTTATGGTTTTCCGCCCTTGGAACTACGGGGAGACTTGCGTGGTTGGCGCTACATATCAAAAGGCATTTGACCGGCGTAAGCACGCGGTCACTGCTTCTCAAGCTTCCCCTCCTTTGGGTTTCCTCCTTCTCTTTGCTGACTTCTTTAGTTTTCTTTCAAATCGCTCGATATTGGCTGTTGTTGATGGGGGCGACTTCTTCTTTCTTTTTCTGTTCATAGTAGTGTGCTTCTGGATTAGTGTCTATCTTCGACTTTATTCCTTACTTTTTCATTAATGATCTCTCACCTGCACATCTAACTCTATTCACTCATATGCGATTGACTCGGACCCTTCATTCTTCAACCTATTCAATTCTGCCCTTCTTTTACTTCTAGAATTGCCTCTCGTCTTAATCTTGCCGATTCTATTCTCGCTGATCTTGGTAGATAGAATTTCCGGGTAGGGTCGTCTGAACCTTGCGAAATTCAATTCTTTAAAAACTTCTTACAAATATCCCTCTCTAAGACACCTTTTAAACTTTCCTATCTCTTCGACGGTTCTCTCGTCTCTCCGTTTACCAATATAAACATCCTTGGCATTAACATTAACAAAAAAATTTGGAAACCTCACAACACAACGGTTGCTAGGGCGGCCTCAAAGAAACTGGGGAGTTCTGTTTAGACTGCGAGGACTTTTTTTCCTCTTCTCAGTTGCTCCAGCTATAAAGGGGCTCATCCGCCCTTGTATGGAGTACTGCTCTCATATCTGGTGGGTCTGGTTGCACCCAACTTTTGGATATGGTCGAGTCCAAGGCCAATTTGCTTTCCAGCTGATTTGTTACTTTCCAAGTCACTTGACCCTCTATCTTTGCAGCGCGATGTGGGTGCCTTTATTCTTTTCTAATATGGCTACCCGCGCGGGCAGGTCGCTCGAGAGAGCTTATTCACTGCGACCTCGATCCTTACGCGCCCTCGTTAGAACATAGGAGGGGTGCTGGTCTGCACATGAGTTTCGTGGTTGATGTAGGTAACTCCAGGCTAGTTCGCTGCGATGCTTCCTTCTTTCATTCCACATATGTTCTGTGGAATCCTCTTCCATCTCCTGTGTTTCTGCTGAATTTAATCTCCCCCCACTTCCAAAGCCTGCGTCTGTGCTCATCGGCGAATTTACTTTACTTGTTGACTTCCGTGGCGTGCAACACCCTTTCTTGAAATGGGCTCTGCCCGTGAGTGGCGGTGACAACTGTAAAAAATAAAATAAATAAATATAAGCAGCTAAGCTTAAGAGTCCTTTTACTGACCCTGCTCCTTCACCACTGTCATTCTCACCCGGTACTTCATACAACTGAGATATCGGACTTATCAGTCCATATCAAATTTAAATGTGGCTGATCACGCTGATGAGCCCATTGATAATGAGCTTGACAGTAGTGCAGCCACAGTAGTCAAGTACTCGGTTAGTGATGGGCTGGGGAGTTGTAATAGTGATTAGTGAATGAAAAAGTTGATATTCCAAAAGCCAAATATTAATTTAGTCATTCACTCATTCTCTCTTTCATTTACAATCTTGGTATAATTTTAATTTCATATTTTATTATTTCATTGCAATCACTTTTGAGTTTGTCATTCAGACTCATTCATATAAATAATATACATTAATTTTTAAAAGTAAATTATATATAGATTATATGATACAAATGTAAAATACATAGTTAAATTAGAAAGTAGAAGCCTACAAACAGCAGTCTGCAGGCTACACCTACTGTAAATTGTAAACGAAAACAATTGATAAAATATAAGAGAAGGTAGTTCTGCTATTTTATCATATGAATATTAATTTCAAGTATCCTTTATATTTGAAAAATGAAAAATATTCAAGTGAAATATTTCATATTAGCCTCTTTATAATTTTTAAAAATACATTTAATGAAAAAACGAAAAAAAACTGAAAAAAACGAAAAATAAAACATGAAAAAACTATGTTTTTTCATGAAAAAAACACGATTTGAAAAAAACGGTTTTTTTCCCAACCCTAGTTGTGATATCAATGTAAACTATTCAAAAAATTTCTTTTCAAATATACTATGAGTCATCCATTTTATTTAATACTTAAACATTTTTATTAAAAACATACTTTACAGGCCTTAAAAACAGTAAAAACAGTAAATCAATAGCGCAATTTGCCTAGCAACAAAGGGATTAGTAGTTCTTTGTTTTACTGCTTTATGCATTTAAACTTCATATATTTATTTAATATTATGTTTTTTATATTTTTTATTTTTTTAATACTTTTTTATTTATAAATTTTTTAAAAATGTAATGTAAGAAGAAAAACCCAGAGTGTCTGTTATATAAACATTTTATTTACTAAAATTGCACGAAATTTTATTAAAAACATATACTTTACAGACCTTAAAGCAGTAAAACAGTAAATCAATAGCGCAATTGCCTAGCAACAAATTGATTAGTAGGGCTTTGTTTTACTGCTTTACTGCTTAATCATCATTTAATAATAATGAGACTTGTATTAAAAACATTGTGTTTTTGTAAATATCATTTACATTTATATTATTCACCAACTGTTAACTAAAATTATTCCTGAAAGTTTTGTAAATATGCGGATTTGTTTTATCTATTATTATTATTATTATTATATTATTATTGTAGTATTATTATATTATTATTATATATTATTATTATTATTATTATACCTCCAGCCATTTTAATTCATGACTATATTATTTAACAACACCCACACCCACTCACACAAACAAAACACACACACACACACACACACACACACACACACACACATTAATATATATAGATATTATATATATATTTATTATTATATATATAATATATATATATTATATAATATATATATTATATATATATATATATATATATATATATATAATATATATATATTATACCAGGTTCAGGTAAAACACTCACCCACTGTTAACTTAAATTATTTGAAAGTTTTTTTATTATTTGTTCTATATTTATTATTATTATATTATTATTATTATTATTATTATTATATTATTATTATTATTATTATTTATTATATTATTATTATTATTCAGGGGTTTTCACAATTTCTAAAAATTCAGGGTTCACACTTTCTGGAAAGTCAGGGAAACGTTTTAAGATATGCTGAAAGTCAGGGAAATTCCAAAAAAGCAGGGAAATTTTAAAATTTCAAAACATATGAAGAATGATCCATGGACCAAGTTACATATTTTTGATATATTTTTTTTCCTTTCTGTATAATTGTGGAATAAGAGATGTATTTGATAAGTGAATGAAAAGGATGGGCGAGGAATAACATTCCATAAATCTACTTCTATCCTGTTTCTTTCTATTTTTAATTCATTATTACCTACTATTCCTCCTATTCTGTTCGTAGAGGGTTGTTCCACAGTTAGTTCATTCCTTCTTGATGAGGTGATGGGTATGATGTGTTTTGACAGTATGACCTAGACTTAATCTGTTTATATCTTTTTCTTTTTGGGATTTATACTTTTTGAGGGGTTTTTTTTTTTTTGAGGGGTGACGAAGTGATTTTGGATTTTTGTGCAGTTGAAGGTATTTATTATTTATTTATAAAATGACTTCAAACAAAAAAACTAACTTTAACGACCAGTGGTTGGACGTCAAACTGAACCCACAGTTTATCAGGTGGTTGGGTAAAGGACCTGATAGTTCCAAGGCATACTGTAAAGTATGTAAAAAGAACTTTGATCTATCTAACATGGGACGCCAAGCCGAAGTTTCACATTCAAGAGGGGAAACTCATTTGAATTTAATCAAAACTCGGCGGACAACCATTCATTGAAAAACTTCTTTCGGTTGTTGTGTCAATAAATACAAATATGTAGTTTGAATGTGTGCACTGAAAATTATTGCCATTTCCATCAACTTCTAACATACTCACCGATTGGAAAATGACCCTGAGTGCTTCTGATTTTAAGTAACCAACCAAAATGCAATTATACATCAGTTTCATCTTTTTGCATTAAGATGACAGGATCTGAAATACTATGGGCATTAAAGGTGGTGGATGATAAAATGTCTTTAAACTCGTGTGCAGATATAAGGGAAACATTAAATTAATGTTTCCAGATAGTGCTGTAGCCTCAAATTTTAAAATGGGTCCGATGAAATGTAAATATGTGATTAACCATGGACTTGCTCCCTATTTTTCTAGAAAGCAAAAGCACAATACACTCTACTTTGCAGTGAAGCTCATTCTACCCTTAAATTAAAATTCAAAATATTTTTGGATGGTGATTGTCTTTCTAAGAGACTTGATTAGTTTTTTTCTTCTATAGTACCTGGGAATCAATGTTATGTGGAATTGTGGCAAATTATTAAATTAGGACTGATATTTTCGCATATAAATGCGACAGTGGAAGGAGGGTTTTCTATAAATTAAGCAATTTTAGTGGAGAATCTGAAAGAACATAGTCTGATTTCTCAAAGAACAGTGCACAATGCTATAAGATCTCATGAAAGTATTCATAAAGTTCTTATCACTCAATAAATGTTGCCAAATGTAAGAGCTGCCCATAGAAGAAATGAAGAACATCTCAAAGAGTCAAAACAGAACCAAGAAGAAGAAGATAATAAAAAGGTTGCAAAAAGAAAATTATCCATACAGATCTATAAACTTGAAGAGCAGAGAAAGTTAAAACTGAAAGCTTTGACAGAAGTTAATTTTCAATAATTTAATGTATGAGCTGAGTTAATAGGCTGCAATAATGATTAATAGGTATTTTATAACGCAAAAGTAACTAACACGCTGGTCAGGCGAAAATTTGCGGATTTGGTCAGGGAATGTCAGGGAAAGTCAGGGAAATCAAATTCAAAATTTCAGTGTGAACCCTGTTATGATTATTATTATTATTATTCCTCCAGCCATTTTACTTCATGACTTATTATCATCTATGTACATTGACAATCCAGCACGAAAAACACACACACACGCATACACACACAGACACACACACACACACACACACACACACACACACACACACACACACACAACCACACCAGGTTCATTTAAAAATTACACAGCTTAAACATATCCAAAAAGTTTCTTGTGTATGAACAATAAACATATAATTTATTAAAACATTTTTTATGTTTTTAATTAAACACGTGCATTTATATTACTCATTTAATTATAACAAATTATTTCAAAGTTTTCTAAAACTTCTATAATAAATTATTATCTTTGAACAAAGAATTATTAATATTATTAACTGTTAATACTTTTGTTTATAAATTTTATTAAGTATCAAGTTTTAAAATAATTTTTACTAAAATTTTATGAAATTTTATTAAAAACATATTTTACGTTCTATTATACCTCCAGTCATTTTACATCATGACTATTATTATCATCTATGTACATTGACAATCCAACACGAAAAACACAAGCACACACACACACACACAAACACACACACATGCGCACGCACACACACAAAGACAAACACACGCACACACACACGCACACACACACCAGGTTCATTAAAATATACACTGTTTAAACATATCAAATAAGTTCTTTTGTATGAGCATAACATATAATTTATTAAAACATTTTATGTTTTAATAAACACGTACATTTATATTACTCATCCAATTATAACTAAAATTATTTCAAAGTTTCTTAAAACTTCTATAATAAATCTACCTTTGAACAAAGAATTTATTATTATTATTATTAACTGCTTATATACCTTTTGTTTATAAATTTTTTAAGTAACATATCAAGTTTTAAATAATTTTTACTAAAATTTTATGAAATTTTATTAAAAACATATATTTTACCTACCCTAAAGCAATAAATCAGTAAATCAGTAACGCAAGACCCTAGCAACCCTCTATACTAAGCTATACCACGTTTTGTTCTATTGACTTACTGCTTTATATCATCTTTAGCCATTTAATAAAGCATAAGCATAGCAAAATAAGTTCTTCTCTGTTAACATAACATGTATTTTATTAAAATCATTCTAGGTTTTATTTAAAATAACAATTATTTCACTTCAATTATATTTCATTCAATGTTAACAAAATATTTCAAAGTTTTTTTATATAATGGATTTGCTTTTCATTATTATTATTATTATTATATTGTTATTATATTATTATGATTATTATATTATATTATTATATTATAGTATTATTATTATCTTACTATTATTATTATTATTATCTATGTACATTGACAATCCAACACGAAAAAACAACAACGAGCACTGCTTACAGATACAAAACTGATCTCTTTCTGTAAAATGTGTTGAAATAACTACTTTAGGCCTAAATTTAGGAATGGCTTTTTATACCACGTACTGCTTTAAGCCTAATACCAGTCAAAAGATTCCTGTATAGACAAGAATCGAAGAATCAATTTTATATTTATAAATAGTATTTCAAACTGAAAACATGCTGGAGCGGTAAGATCCTTTAAACAGGTAAGAGAAATGTTTCCCTTTCTCATGAGTGGACGGAATAAACCTTATCTCTATATGACCTGGTATTTGATTGGTCGATAATTATTTTATCGCTTTTTGGCTTTTAGGTATGTAAAAACATGTTTTTTCATACCCTGAGCCTAAGCATCGTTTATTTAAACTATATGTTTAGTTAAGCTTCATAGAACTTTTATAATTTATATACATTCATCTCTTAACATACTTGTAAATCTTTATTTAAGAAAGTAAAAATAAGGTTAATAAAAACTTTACTATATAATTAGAAATTTAATAATCATTAACTTACAAGTGTTTAACATTAAATATATCTACAAGTAGTTACATTTCAAATGAAGTTATATATATATATTATTATATATATATTATAATATATATATATAATATATAATATATAATATATATATATATATATATATATATCTAATATTATATATATATATATATATATATATTATATATATATATTAATTATATATATATATATATATAATATATATATATATATATAAAAATAATATATATATATATAATATATATATATATATATATATATATATATATATATATATATATATAAGGTTAACATTAAATATAATACAAGAATATTATTATATATAATACTACCTCATCACATTTTTCATATGATCTTAGACTATATCAGAATTGAAAACTCTCCTAAATTCTTTACAAAATATGCCAGTCATTTATATCGTTATCGATTATATAGTTTCGTGTCTCATTAATACCCTCCGATAGCACCTATGTAAAAAGTTCCCTCTCAGATATCATAGTATATTTGCAGTCTGGATCACCTGCATAAATACTTTCTTGCCATTGTTTTCTAAGTAGATAGATGAATTTCTGTACATCTATAGAATTCAGAAAGCGTTCGATGATGATTCCAGGATCATCAACCAGCATTTTCTTAAATGCGTAGTATTCCTGGTATAACATATAATGGACAACGGTTAGGTAATTAGATAACAAAGACGTCTTCTTCATCTGCATTAACATCCTCCTACGCACCTCTGACATATATTTCATCTGTGATAGGCCTGAAATGTAGAACCCATATGATGTACGTTCAAATACTGTCTGCTTCATATTTCTCTCCCTTAATCTTACTTCCAAACTGATTATATTTTGATGTTTAGAAGATGCTAGAGTAAGTTCCTTGGCATTGGTTTTTTTGCTCTGGCTAATAACTGTTTTAGACCAGTTTAAAGCAGAGCTTGGCTTAAAGTATTCTGTAAGCCATTCTTCAATGTATTTACATATACAAAGTAATTCATCTGTACTCATGAAATTACGTTTGGTACTATAACATTATGAATGGTTAGCACACGTGAAAAATTCAAATCCGGTGGGTTTTCTTTTGTATAAGAATGAAACCCTGCATCCTGGAATCTTGATTTCCCACTGTATAATGTCTTGTATAGAGGTATACCTGTTAAGGCTAATCATGATATACACTTAGTGAAAATAGAACACTCCTAATAACAAATGAGAGAACTTGTGCTTCCGCTTTAACAGCCAAAACGACTATGATTTAAAATGAAGTTTTGGGTCTAAAAGATAATAAAAACACACCAGCTCAAATATAAAGTTTTAAAGAACTAAAGTTAAAAATAAATAAATACAGTAAGGCTTCAAGATATGAAAAACATGTTTTTACATACCTAAAAAGCAAAAAGCGATAAAATAATTATCGACGAATCACATACAGGGTCATATAGAATAGGTTTATTCCGTCCACTCACAAATGAAAGGAAAGCATTTCCTTCTTACCTTCTTAAAGGATCTTACGATCCAGCATTTTCAGTTTGAAATATATTTATAAAAATAATAACATTGATTTCTCGATTCTTTCTATACTTTGGAATGTACCTTTTGACCTGGCTATAGCTTAAAGGGTTACGTGGTATAAAAGTCATATCCTAATTCGGCCTAAAGTAGTCTATTTCAACACATTTTACAGGAAAGAGATCAGTTTTTGTATCTGCTAAGGAGTGCGCGCTTGTGTTTTTTTCGTGTTCGGGATTGTCAATGATACATAGATAATAATAATAATAATAATAATAAAATAATAATAATATAATAATAATAATAATAATAATAATAATAATAAAAAAAATCAAAATTATTTAAAAAACTTTGAAATATTTTAGTTAACATTGAATGAATAATATAAAAGTAAGTGAATAATTGTTATTTTAAGTAAAAATATAATGATTTTAATAAAATACATGTTATGTTAACAGTGAAAAACTTTTTTTGCTATGTTTATGCTTTTACATGGCTAAAGATGATGTGAAGCAGTAAGTCAATAGAACAAAAACGTGGTATAGCTTGGTATAGAGGGTTGCTAGGGTCTTGCGTTACTGATTTACTGATTTAATGCTTAAGGGTGCGTAAATTATTTGTTTTTAATAAAATTTCATAAAAATTTAGTAAAAAATTATTTTTTAAAACTTGATACTTATAAAATTATAAACAAAAAGTATTAACAGTAATAATAATAATAAATTCTTTGTTCAAAGATAATGATTTATTATAAAAGTTTAAGAAACTTCTTGAAATAATTTTAGTTATAAGTGAATTAATATAAATAAATGTACGTGTTTAATTAAAACATAAAATGTTTAATAAATTATGTTATGTTCAACAAAAGAACTTATTTATGTTTAAACAGGTATAATTTAAATGAACTGGTAGTTGTTGGTGTGTTGGTGTGTGTGTTGCGCCGGTTGTGTGTGTGTGTGTATGGTGTGTGTGTGGTGTCGTGTGCATGTTTTCTCGTGTTGGATGGTCAATGTACATAGATGATAATAAAAGTCATGAAGTAAACTGACTAGATGTAAAAAAATAATAATTAAAATATATGCTTTTAATAAAAATTCATAATTTTTAGTAAAAAATTATTTTAAAACTTGATTACTTATAAAATTTATAAACACAAAAGTATTAATAGTTAATAATAATAAAATTCTTTGTTCAAAGATAATGATTTATTGTAGAAGTTTTAAGAAATTTGAAATAATTATAGTTATAATTGAATGAGTAAAATAAAGTATTTGTTTAATTAAAACATAAATTTTTTTAAAATAATTTATATATTTGTTCATACAAAAGAACTTAATTGATATGTTTAAACATATTTTAATGAACTGGTGTGTGTGGTGTGGTGTGTGTGCGTGTGTGTTGTATGTGTGTGTGTATGTGTGTGTGTTTGTGTGTGGTGTGTGTGTGTGTGTGTGTGTGTGTGTTTGCTGTGTGTGTGTGTGTGGTGTGTGTGTGTGTGTGTGTGGTGTGTGTTGGTTGTGTGGTGTGTGTGTTTTCGTGTTGAGATTGTCGATGTACATAGATGATAATGAATAGTCATGAAGGTAAAATGACTGGAGATAATAATAATAATAATAATAATAATAATAATATAATAATAATAATAATATAATAATAAAAAACAATCAGAAATTATTTTAAAAAACTTTTCAAATAATTTATTTAAAGGGTGGCTGTGTGTGTTTAAGGAAACCTGGGACGTGTGTGTGTGTGTGTGGTGTGTTACGATCCTGTGAAACCCTAAGGTGAATTTTTTTACCCCAAGGGAAGACAAGTGGACAAGTGGGATGACAAAGGAGGATAAAGAAAGAAAGAAAGAAAGGAATAATAATAATAATAATAATAATAATAAGAATAATAATAATAATAATAATAATAAACAATCCGCATTTATTTAAAACTTTCAAAATTTCTTAGATACTATAGGTCCTCTTCCTAAATGTAAATATTAATTTAAAAACAAAATGTTTATATAAGTCTAATATATATTAAATATTGATGTAAAGAGAAAGCAGTAAAACAAAGCCCTACTAATCAATTTGTTGCTAGGCAATTGCCCTATTGATTTACTGTTTTACTGCTTTAAGCTCTGTAAAGTATAGTTTTTAAAAAAAAATTTCGTACAATTTGAGTAAATAAAATGTTTATATAACAGACACTCTGGGTTTTTCTTCTTACATTACAATTTTAAAAAAATTTATAAATAAAAAAAAGTATTAAAACAAATATAAAAAATATAAAAGAAAACATAATGTTAATAAATATATGAAGTTTAAGTGCAATTAAAGCAGTAAAACAAAGCCCTACTAATCCCTTTGTTGCTAGGCAATTGCGCTATTGAATTACTGATTTACTGCTTAAGGTCTGTAAAGTATAGTTTTTAATAAAAATGTTTAGTATGAAATAGAAATGGATGACTCAGTATATAATGAAAATAAAATTCTGTGAATATTTTACATTGATATCACAACTATAAAATATTTATCGTTCGCGCGGTAATAATGCGGCCTCGGAGCACGCTCGGGTTACCGAAATATTTGGCCTGCGGGCGCACGCGCTGTTTACGTGGTAATATTGTGCCCTGCGGGCGCACGCGGCGGGTTCATGCGTCGGTTCCGCACCGGGGCTCACTTGCGGGCGCTCTCGCGTTGAGCTTCACGTGATCTACTATAAATCTGGTGAATTTATATATTATGTCGTGCTAGAAGTGCTAGGAAAAAGGAAGCATCCTTAGCAACTTAATTAATACGCACCAATCGGAATCCTCGATACCTTATGACATAGGGGTAGACACCAATATTAGGGTATTCTATGACGTAGGATTGGAGTGCTTAGAAAGGCTAGATAAAGGAAAAGCAATCTAGCAACTTATTAATATACATCATTCGATCCTTCTACCTTATAACATAGGGTAGACACCAAGTATTAGGGCTATCTATGATAGGGTAGGCAAGAAAAGGCTTTTTAACTCATACTAGGAAAGCATCCTAGCAACTTTTATAATATACCACCATTCGTTTCCTCATACCTTAAACCTTAAGGGGTATGACACAATATTAGGGCTATTTTCTATATCAGGGCAGGCATAGAAAACGGCTTGAAAAAAGTGCACCATATGGCACTCGGTAGCACCACTGGTACTATCTGGCCACTCAGTTGGTACTACTGGCACTCATCATGGCACTCCTGTGGATCTCATAGGACACTCCTTACGGTGAATGCCTGGTTGTACAATGATTGATTATATATAAATATATATATATATATATATATATATATATATATATATATATATATATATATATAATATATATATATATATATATATAGATATATATATATATATTATATATATATATTGGGGACATCAAAATGTATTGAACCATCAATAAATCTGAGCCATCAAATCTGAGCCATCATTAAAATATCGAAGGAAATAATCGGACCAATAATCGATGACAAGGGCGGGTGTGTGTGTGTTGTTTGTTGTTTGTTGTATGTGTGCATAGTGTGGGCTGTATGTGTCTTAGGATGTGTGTATCTGCGTCTATTGTGTGTATGGGTGTATGTGTCTAGGGCGGGGATGGTGAGGGTGTGTGTGTGTATTGGGTGGGTGTATGTGTCTAGGTATGTATGTATGTATGTGTGTGTGTGTGTGTGTGGATGGAAATAAAATGAACTCAAGTTAGGACAGGTACCTACATGAGCTCAAGTTAGGACAGGTACCTACATGAGCTCAAGTTAGGAGGTACCTATGGCAGGTACCTACATGAGCTCGATTAATCCCACTTTACCCTTACTTAACCTCTATGGAATGCAAAATATCGCCACAAATATCGTATCGATACCAAAATAATCAATGCCAAGCAGCGAAAGGGGGCCAAACCCCTAAATGGGGGGACACGTACGACGGTTGCTGCGCAACCGTCTGGCGCACCCCTTCTTCGAAGGGGTGCCAAATAATCGATACAGTATCGATATCCAAAATATCGATATTTTTACCGATATTTCGGGGTCCAATATGGCCTCCATACTACTTATATATAGTATATATTATATAATATATATATATATATATATATATATATATATATATATATATATATAATATATATATTATATTTATATAAATATACTAGTATGATATAATATATATATTATATTATATATATAAAGTACCATTTGCTAAAACTCTTAAAACAAACTATCCGCAATCCGTGGATAGTGATTTTAACTATTCGCATCCGCGGATAGTGAAAAATCACCATCCGCTACACTTCTACTTGTGGTTGATTCGGACTTCACTCACACATTGTCAAATACTTCGATTTTATCCTCGGTCTGTGTTGCTATTGCAGCTGCGATTTCTCCAACTCCTTAATCTAGTGATATTAATAAAATATTTGTCCTAAATTAGAATTAAATAATTATTAAAGTATTTTGTTTTTTAGTTTTTGTTTATATAAAGACATATATCAATATTTTATTAATATTTTTAATATTTCATTTCAGAAAAAAAAAAAATTTAAACTGAGATGGAGTCCGCAGTATCCTGTGAAATTTGCAGTCTCGGGTACAGTGTACCTGAAACGGTTCCCAGAATGTTGGATTGCGGACACTCTTTTTGTACATCATGCATAACTCGACTTAAAAAGACCCTTTGTCCAAAGTGTCGAGCCAAAATTCCATGCGGGAAAGAATTTCCTGTCAATTATTCACTTCTAAGCATAATTGAAGAATTCAAATCGCAGAAAAGTTTTAACGATGATATGGCTTCCATTAAAAATTTAAAATTAAAATTAAATTCTAAACTTTCCATCTTTAAAAAGATGTTTGAAATATGCAGTAAAAAGGAAACTATTGAATCTGACCTTAGACTGCTAACTTCTATTGAAATACAAATTTTGGATGAAAAACACGGAACTAAAAACGAAATTCGGAAAGAGTTAAACGAACTGGAAGAAAAATATAAAGAATTCCCATTAGTTAATTATTTGAGTATCGATAACCTGAAGGAGTTCTCCAATTTTTCACCTATGAGCCCATCAGACAACAATTTTATAAAGGAGGTAATATATATATATATATAATATATATATATATTATATATATATAATATATAATAAATATATATATATATATATATAATAAAATATATATAATATAATGATATATATATATATATATAATTTTTTTTTTTTTTTACATGACCACCACTCACGGCAATGCCCTTTTCAAACGGAGGGGGAAAAAAAAAAAAAAAATAAACAAATAAATAAATAAATAATTAAATAAAAAATTACATAAAGAAAAAAAAAGTTAAAATAAATGGAAGTAAAACCCACCCTGACCCTTGCCCTAACGCAATTCCCTCAGGTGGCGCAGACGCGGACTTAAATAGAGGAAGATTAAATTATTGCGGGGAAAATAAAAAAGGCAAGGAGTTCAATAATACAGAATGTGGCTGGAAAGAAGAGTACCACTAACGAGTGATCCCTTGTAATCTCCAATGTTCACAACAATTTCATGAGAGAACAAAGGCACTCTTGTGTTACGGGGCGACGCAATTGGCTGGAGGAATGCGATAGGTCAATTCACGCAGCACCTGCGTTGTAGTACCTTTAGAAAAGAGATAAGGCACCTACGTCACGACGCAGAGAAAGAGGGCAAGGGAGTCAGAAAGAATGGGATAGTTTATAAGCCTCTTAGCCTTAGCTTCAACTATCCAAAAGGAGGGTGGAACGGATCCACCCCAAATGGGGGAACAGTATTCCATACAGGGGCGAAAAAGACCTTTATATAACTGGATGTATCTTGAGGCAGAATGAAAAAAATCACGCAATCTAACAAATTCTCCAGCTTTTTTAGGCCTGTTTTAGCAAACTCGATGATGTGAGTCTCCAAGAACAATTCACTATTTATGTTTTAGTCCAAGAATGTTTATGTTGGTTACGGGTAAGACATTAGAGCCATCAAAGGGAAGGGAAAGTTGGGAGTAATTTTAGTAGAGGGAGATATGAGAATTGAGTTTTCAGAGTTGAGCTTCCCACAGATACGGTTACCCGACTGAGTAATTTCCGACCAAATCGGCAAGAATAATATATAATATATATATAATATATATAAATATATATATATATAATATATATTATATATATATATATAATATATATATATATTATATTATATATATATATAATATAATAATATATATATATATATAATATATTATATATATATATATAGTGATGCAGGGATACCATGTAATAGGTCGGTCGATTTTTGAGGTGTTCAGTATCGGAATTTTGAGAGTAATTAGTAATAGGTATCGGTAAATTTTGGCCGATACCTTTAACCGATACCACACAATTTGCGTCTTAAATTGGATTCGATATATATATATATGATATATAATTATATATATATATTATATATATATATATCTATATATAAATATATATATATATATATATATATATATATATAAATTATATATTTATATATGTATATATATATATTAGAGATGTAACGTGACATCCGCATCCGCACCTAAATCTCTGGAAACATCCGCATTCCACACTTCAATCCGCATCCGCATTCGCACTTTTTGTCATGAGGATGTGAGTATTATAATAATATAATATATATAATATATATATAATATATATATATTATTATATAACTATATATATATATATTATATATATTTTTTATAATATATATATATAATATATAATATATATATATATAATATCCGGAACTGAAATTTCAGTTCTGGGGCCGGAACCGGAAAATTACCCGGAACACCAAAAAATATTCGGCTGGAACCAGAATTTCTAATGAACTTTCTTTTAACTATAAAGAAATGTAAAAAAAAAAGTTATATATAACTTTCAATGTAAAATTATATATATATTATATATATATATATATATATAATAATACTATTTTTTATATATAATATATATATATAATATATATATAATTAATATATATAATATATACATATAATAATATATATATTATATATAATATTATATATATATATATATATAATATTATATATTATAATATATATATATATATAAATAATATATATATATAATATATATATCAGGTTGTTCACAAAGTACTTGTACTTGTACTTAAGTAGCATTTTTCCAGTACTTCATTCCAGTTTCCAACTCATGTAATCCACTTGTACTTGAACCTCTTTTACTTGTAAGATTTTCAAAGTACTTGCAAAGTACTTTTGGCATTTTTAATTTGCCAATAATTTTTTTTTATTTTTTTAATTTTTATCATTTTCTACGTATTGATATTATTTAATTCTTATTATTCTAAATTAAATTCCATTTACGAAATTTAAAGTATGTCATTTATAATATATATATATATATATATATATATATATATATTATAATATAAATATATATAATATATAATATATAATATATATATATATATATATATATATATATTAATAGGCCCTTTTCTGTTTTGCGCTTGGAGTCAGTTTTGATTTTTTTTTAATATATTGGCTACCCTATGTACTATATGATACCAACAATGAATTTCAGTGGTAACGGACATAATTCAAAGTTCGAAATATTTTAAATAGTTTTTTTTTTAAAATCACAATTTATTAATATTGTTTTTAAAAATCCTTTGACAAGGTACGACACTTACAGAAAACCCAATTACATATTTGGAATCAGCGTATAAAGTCTATTTACAAATAGTAAAAAAAACAAAAAAAACGAAAAAGCAAAAACTAAAAAAAAGGGGGCTCGAGCCGAGGGGGACAGAGGGGGACGTTTCCATACCCCGTAGAGGAGGGGCGGAGGAACTCCCGCGACAACCAAATACCAAAGAGCGGGGTTCCGGATACCCCCCGGAGGGGGGAAATAGCCCTACCCTGTCCCCCGGAAAAGGCCGACAGAGACCCTCGACTCCTGCCTTTTTGCGTTTACCCTTGGATATTTCCTTTAGCTTTAAAAAAAAACCATTAAACTGACGGAATCGTAAAACGTATATATTTTTGAATCATGTCCGTACCACTGAAATTGATTTTTAGGATCATATACTAAAATATATTAAAAAAAAAACAAAAAATTCAAAACTGACCCAAGCGAAAAACATGAAAAGCTCCTATATATATATATATATATTATATATAATATTATAATATTATATATATACTATATATATATATTATATATATATATATATATATATATAATATATAATATATAATATAATAATATATAGTATATATAATAGGTTGAAGTCTAGAACGTGTGTCGCATTACTAAAATTAAGTAATCACTAAATTTTTTGAGAATTTAATTTTTTACCTTTTTTTTTGCAAAAATAAAACGCGGAAAAAAAGGAAGATTAATATGTTCTGAAAAATGAGTCTTCACTGAAATATATATATATAAATATATAATTAATTATAATATAAATATATATATATATATATAATTAATCTATATATATATATATATATAAATATATATATATATATACTATATATATATATTATATATATATATATATATATATATTAATATATATATATAGGACCTGTTTTTTTTTATTCCGTCAGTTTGAATTTTTTTTTGTTTTTTTTTATTATTCAAGTATATGATCCTAACAGTCAATTTTAACGGGGTGACGGACATGATTCAAAATATATAGGACCAGTAACGTTTTACGGACTCCGTCAGTTTTGATATATTTTTTTTTTTTTTTAACTAAAGAATACCCAAGGGTAATACCGCAAAGATGGCAGGAGTTCGGGGTCTCTCCGGCCCTTCCGGGGGAACGATCAGGGTAGAAGACTATTCCCCCCCTCCGGGAAAGGGCTCCGGAACCCCCGCTCTTTGGTATTTGGGTGTCGCGGGGGTTTCCTCCGCCCTCCCTACGGGGTATGGAAAACGTCCCCCCCATATGTTCCCCGTCGGCTGGAGCCCCCTAATTTTTTTTTTTTTTTTTTAATTTTTTATTTTTTTTTTCATTTTGAAATAAAAAATTATACGCTGATTCCAATATGTAATTGGTTTTCAGTAAAGTGGTTTCGTTTTTTCGAATATTTAATTTGAAAAAAAATATTTTTGTTTTTTTTTGTTTTACCATTTTGTAATAAGCTTTATACGCCTATTCCAAATGTAATTGGTTTTTCTTAAGTGTCGTACTTTTCGAGATATTTCATTTTTAAATTTTTTGAATAAGTGTGATTTTTATATAATAATTTAAAATATTCGAACTTTTGAATCACGTCCATCCCACTGAAATTCATTGTTAAAGTAACATTACTAGCAATATGTTGAAAAAAACAAAAAAAAATCAAAACTGACGAGTCGTAAAACATCAACAGGGCCTAATATATATATTAATAATATATATAATATATATATATAATATATTATATACTATATATATATATATATAATATATATAATATATATAATTATATATATATATATATATATATATATATATATATATATATACTATGGTTAGTGTCTAAAGCTGACATCATGTAACTAGATAATGGCAGCACCTACAGTAAAAACAAATGACTTAAGTAAACCACGTCGCGCAAAATAATTTAAGCTTCGTAAAGTTGGTAAACCTGAGAAATGCGTTATAAGATTCTGAATTTACGAAACAAAAAAACGAGAGAAGCGCGAGCAGGACACGAGGCTGATGGAGTGAGAGATGATAGATAAGGTTAGATATTACTAAATTCATCTGTATATTAAAGAATAATACTTTTATCTGATGAGACCTGTCACCGATACTACGCCGCATATCACAATGAGTAAGCTGAACAGCCAAATATATTTTTATTTTAAATGTTGATATATCCACTCAAGAAGTGGACAGAAACTAATGTAAAGGAAAATTTAATAAAATTGATATTATATATAATAATATAATAATATATTATATATTAATATATATATATACTATATTCTTATATAATATTATAATATATATATATTAGTATATTATATATATATATATATAATATATATGATATATATATAGAGCGGAAAATTTTAGGGAGGGGTTTTTATTTTTTTATTTGTTTTTTTTTATTCGTAGAAATTTAAAAAAAAAATTATTTCCCATTTAGGGGGCTCGAGCCGACGGGGACAGAGGGGGGACTTCGTCCCACCCGTCGCCAACCGGGAGGCCGAGAGACCCGACTCCGTCCATCTTGCGGTTACCCTATG
>JABUQX010131737.1:0-2500 GCA_015478945.1 Trachelipus rathkii
GTTGTACTTCGTTCAGTTCAGATTGGTGTTTAACCGTTTTCGCATTTATCGTGAAACACTTTGCAGTTTTCAATTCAACAATAACTCTTGACACATTTGGTTTTAAGTAAATTATAGTTAGCATAACATATATTGCAAATTCAATTTTGTTCTATACTTTATTTAGAAAAAATGCTCTACAAAGAAGACACTGTAGGAACCGACCGGGGCCGGCCCCGGCCCGCTAACCCGGCCATTTTTAACGACCCCAGCCCGGCCCCACGGCCCCGGCCAAAAATCAGGAAAAACCGGGGTTTTCAACCGGGGTTAACTGTAAATTTACACTAAATAATAGAGGGTTAAATCAAACAAAATAAAAAATATATTTTAATTCCATTACTCCTTTGTTATAAATTGATGCAAAATATATAAACATACCTAAATATAATCAATTTTTTTTTTTTGGTATTTACTATGATTTCAAATTAAAATTGAGGCCAAATTATAATTTTTCCGAGTTTTTAACATAAAAATATTCGAAATTTTATATATCAAACGAATTCGGAAAAGGAAATAAATATAATTGTTAAAATATTAATGTATTTATTTATTTAAAGTAAATATCTTCAAGAAAATCAAATATTTTCCAAAATCTCTTTTCAAAATTATTTATTTAATTGAATTAATATATATATATATATATATATATATATATATATATATATATATATATATATATATATATATATATATATATATATATATATATATATATATATATATATATATATATTTTATATTTATTTTATATATATATATATATATTTATATTTATATATTTATATATATATATATATATATATAATATATATATATATATATTTAGAGAGGAGGCCCTTGGATTCTTTTTTAGTGTTGTGCTTTACTGTCACTTCATTTTATTACTAAATGTACACAAATTAAAAACATTGTTAAAGACACTTTTTTTTAATGAAATAAATTTTAAAAAGGAAAGCTAATTTTCGTCCCGACATGCGAGACCTCTTCAGGCTAAGGGACTGGATTTCTTTCTTGATCTTCATCAGTTCAAGTGTGTTTCAGTTGGTCTGCTATTTTCTTCATGGTGTTGTTGAAATATTTTGATGTTTTCAGATATTCATTTTGTATAAAATCTATCTTAACTTCACCGGGATGCTTATTGTAGTTGTTACTATTATAAATGCAAAAGGATTCCATGATTGTGCGATGGTTCGTGTGATTGATATTTCTGATCATCTTTATATTGTTGATATTGATAGAGTGGCCTGTGTTACGCCTATGACTTGTTAAAGCTGAATTAAAGTTTGTTTGTAATATTTGCCATTAAAATGAAAGAAGTTATGTTGTAATGAGAGATTAATGAGATGTTTTAATATATGAAACGAGAAGGCCAATCTCTCATTACAACATAACTTCTTTCATTTTAATGGCAAATATTACAAACAAACTTTCGGCCTGAGTATGGGATCCCCACTGTCTCCCATACTCAGTAACATATATATGGAACTAACAGAATTTTATCATATTTTACCCCACCCTTTATTAAACAATAGTTTATGGATTAGATATGAAGATGACATTTTTGTCTCCCTCCCTCACAACACCAACCCTAATGATGTCCTAAACTATATTAACTCTATTCATCCTTCAGTTCAGTATACGATAGAAATGCCTTCCAACAACTCTATCCCCTTCCTCGATACCTTAATCACATGGAATAACAATTACTTGCAATTTACTATATATAGAAAACCAACATTCGCACCAAACTATATACATTGGCTATCTAATCATTCCCCAAGCACAAAATTAGCTGTTCTGTCATCTCTATTTCTCCGTGCCTTTCGTATATGCTCTCCCCCTCTTCTAGCACAAGAAACTAAATACATCCACAATACTGAGTTTTTCATCACAAAAGCATTTAACAAAGCAAAAAAAGAGGTACTATAGCACACTTTCCCCGAAAAATAGCAACACCTCCTTTTTACCAATTCCTCAATTACCATTATATTCGTTAAAACAAAAATTACCAAAAAATATTACCCTCATTCCATCAAATAACATCACCTTAAAAAACATTCTCAAACCCCAAAACGAAAAGAAAATCTCCCCCAAAGCTGTATATATCACATCCCCTGCAATACTTGCAATAAAACATATATAGGTGAAACCATAGATTTGCAAAGAAGAAAAATCAACATACAGATGACCTGCACAAGGACAGCATAAATTCAGCTTTAACAAGTCATAGGCGTAACACAGGCCACTCTATCAATATCAACAATATAAAGATGATCAGAAATATCAATCACACGAACCATCGCACAATCATGGAATCCTTTTGCATTTATAATAGTGGAATAAGCATTCCGGTGAAGTTAAGATAGATTTTATACAAAATGAATATCTGAAAACATCAAAATATTTCAACAACACCATGAAGAAAATAGCAGACCAACTGAAACACACTTGAACTGATGAA
>JABUQX010131737.1:10000-12500 GCA_015478945.1 Trachelipus rathkii
TATATATATATATATATATATATATATATATATATATATATATATATATATATATATATATATATATATATATATATATATATATATATATATATATAAATATATATGACTAATTTGAAGATTCATACGTTTTCACGTGAACGAAAATATTCGTAAACGAAAATTTTCCGTATCTTTTCGCTCGTACAGCAAGGTATGACGCTTGGCCTTGTCCTATATATTATTATATGAAATATGAAGATCTATGTACGCCCATAGCTTGGAATTTTACTCTTAAGAACAGAGTAGGAAGGAAAATTTCCAAATGAATTTATTTATTATAATTGTTATTACTAAAGTAGTTGTTTTTCTTTAAATTTATTTTATAAATCAGTTTCTTTTTTACACTTTCATATAAAATTTTAATAATTTAGTTAACTTTACCATTTAATTTATTCTATTAAAAAGACTCAAAAATATTGGGTAGGAGCTACCTACCCTGCCTACCCTATATATACGCGCCATTGATATATATATATATATATATATATATATATATATATATATATATATATATATATATATATATATATATATATATATATATATATATATATATATATATATATATATATATATATATATATAAATTCAGAGGTGCATAAGCGCAAATGAAAGCGCAAAAGCGCAAAAGCGCAATTTGCGCTTTAGGTAAAACATGTGCGCTTTTGCGTTTGCGCGAAATTTCAAAAAATGTGCGCTTTTGCATTTGCGCTCATCAACTTTTTTAAGAGCGCAAAAGCGCAAATTTGCGCTCTATCTAAATAATTTGCGTTTGCGCTCTATCTAAATAATTTGCGCTTATATATATATATATATATATATATATATATATATATATATATATATATATATATATATATATATATATATATATATATATATATAACTATATATATATATATATATATATATATATATATATATATATAATAATAATAATAATAATAATAATAATAATAATAATAATAATAATAATAATAATAATAATAATAATAATAATAATAATAATAATAATAATAATAATAATAATAATAATAATAATAAAATAATAGTAATAATAATATTAAAATAATAAAAATAATAATAATAATAATAAATAATAATAATAATAATAATAATAATAATAATAATAATAATAATAATAATAATAATAATAATAATAATAATAATTTATTATTATTATTATTTGTGTGTGTGTGTGTGTGTGTGTGTGTGTGTGTGTGTGTGTGTGTTATTATTATTATTATTATTATTAATGTGTGTGTGTGTGTGTGTGTGTGTGTGTGTATTAATATACCAATTTACTAAGTTTATTGGTTACTTGTGATTAGCGATTAAACCTTTTTAGTGCTTTTGAGTTTAAATTGGGATAAAACAGATTTGAATAAGTGCTTAAAGGAAAAAAGAATTGCAAACGGTGAACGTCGTAGAAGCGTAACTCTTTAAATTATTGAGTGTGATGCTGCCTGTACTTCCCATGAAAAAAATCAGCCAAGATGACTTGGAGCACCTATGGCCCCATCTTATCAAGTACTTTGGGTCTGTCAAGAGCAAGAAGGAGCATATTGAGGGCAATAGAGTGATGTACAAGGGAAAGATTGATTGCTCTCAATGTAAAAAAAACCTTCAGCTTTGACATTAAATCAACACATAGCTTGATCGTAAGTAAGTTATACCGATACTTTTTATTTGAATTTTATTTCTTTTTCATTTTAAAATTCAACCATTAAATATTTCACATATTTTATTTATATGAACAAGGATTTTAGCTTTGTAACTTTCTTTAGAAACATCCTTCTTTGCACAAGGAGCTGTGTACTGCAATTGAAGGAGGGTCAAAGTGGGCCCGGAGCTGCTCAACAGACAGTGAGACACCCAGCAAAAAACATCAGACCATCATTCTCCAGTCTATGTCAAAAATATTTAAACAGAAGAGAGCTCTTGAGTTGCTTTATAAGTAAGTGTTTTATTTTAAGTACAGGTTAACTATAAGTTGTGTCACAACTAACAGGTTAAAAAACTAACAGAATACAGTCCATACAAAAATTTTCGAATTTGAAATACCAAGTTTCATTTGTCATTAATATCATTTCTCATCAAATATTTTTGTTTCTAGATTTCTGCTACATGACATTGGGCCTATTCACATTGTGGAGTCTGAGTTCTTTGTCAAATTCCTGTCCTACCTGAACTCTGATTTCCACCTACCCTCCAGAAGAAAAGTGACGAGGGATCTTGATGTCATATGCATAATAAGGAAGACTGATTTAACCAACATTATCAGTAAGGTCAGTTATGCTGCCACAACGGCAGACAGCTGGACTGGGAACAACAAACAGGAGTTTTCTGGGGACGGTTCACTGGATTAATTTGAATACTTTGAAGAGAGAGAGAGAGAGAGAGAGAGAGAGAGAGAGAGAGAGAGAGAGAGAGAGAGAGAGAGAGAGAGAGAGAGAGA
>JABUQX010131737.1:25000-30000 GCA_015478945.1 Trachelipus rathkii
TATATATATATATATAATATATTATAATAGTATATATATATAATAATATATATATAATATATATATATATATATATATAGTGTGTGTGTGTGGTGTGTGTGTGTGTTGTGTGTGTGAGGGTGTATGTGTGTGCATCGGGTGAAGCATATAAATCTACACATCGGTTTTGAGTCATAAAATTACTTAATGGAAACCAAATTACCAACCGTACCAAACTTTCTGCACTGGCTTTAGGTATCTGCCATTGAATGTATGATTAAATACTTGGCTTTCTTGTGGGACCAGCATGACGGATACCTGACACATTACCCACGGCCGTCACTAAGAATATTATATCAAAATTACCATGTCCGATGGATAGACCGTGGTGGTTTGGGTACATTTTTTTTTTGGCACTTTCCCCAGAACCAGTCCGCCAACGGATTCCTTTTTTCTCAATGACCTCAAAGGGAGGCTATATCGCGAAATACCAACAACAACAACAACAACAACAACAACAACAACAACAACAGCAACAACAACAACAACAATCAACAACATACAACAACTACAACAACAACAACAGTCAACATCACATCAACCATCAACATCAACATCAACATTAACATCAACAACAAACGACCACACATTCAAACAACAACAACAACAACAACAACAACAGAACACAACAACCAACAGACAACACAACAGAGATAAAGACCAATTGAGAACTAGCTTGCAGAACACTTGAGACGAGGCGACAATCAATCATGACGAAGTCCTACGCGGAGGTTTTTCGGAAACGTGACTTCCGTTAAGTATATCGGAAGCTGGATGGACACCACTTCGTCGCTTCAAGTAAGTGGCAACGACTGAATATATGTCTTCTTAAAGTACGAGATGTAAGTGAATAAAAAACGACCTTTTTATTAAAAAAAACATGTTTTTTATTAAAAAAACATGATGAATCAAAAAATCATTGATATTTCCTGTTTTTTTGTTGTTTTTTGTTTTTAATTTATATTTCTTTACTTTAATGTTATTTTTCTTTATTTCATTAAATTTATTATTATAAACAGTTTTTTTACCTATATAATTATACTGTAAAAATAAGCATATTTAGAAATAGAAGCATGAGTAAATAATTAAATGAAAAAAAAATATGCCAGTCTGTTCAAGCATTACCTTCTTACCTTTGAAGCGTAAAAACTGAAGAATGTACATGAAATAATATATGATCATATGAAAATGGTCATATGACTATACATGTCATATTTACTTACTAAATACAGATATAATATTCAAGTACGCATAAGTTAGTAACTAGTAGATAAGGCCTAAACTAAAATTACTAAATTTCTAAAGAACCATCAAGGGGCCTCATTAAATTTCTGTTCTACTGCTTCTGCATCTGAATCCTCAGACCTGTTTCCAATCATGGCCTCTACTGATAAATCTGATTCCTCATCCTCATATGCTATATTTGTGGAAGAGAAAAGGAAGTCAGACTCTGATTCAAAGCTATGGACAGAGGTGTCTTTAGATTTGGTTTTATCAGACTTCAATGTCCTTACAGAGAAACCTGAAGCTACCTGACTGAGAACTCTGGCTGATAGTGTATGTGGTTTCATGGTGATGAATTTGATGACGTTTAACTACTACCAACTTTTACATTAATTTGAAAAAAGTACCGGAAGGCTCTGGCTGCTCCGTCTCTGTCAATTTCAAATTATGACTTATGAATAATAGTTTTTCTGGATGTTCATTTGTGAGCCTGATTCTTTTTTTTGAATGGATATTTGCATGTGCTGAGAACTTCTCTCACATGCAGCTGAAGTGGCAGGAAGGTCTAGAATTCTGGAAGGCTACTTTTGATATCTTGCAATGCTTACATAAACTAATCCACCATGCTGCAGACGAAACATTGTTGGAAAGTGAAGCCCAGAGATATTCCATACTGAAGTAGTCCCTCTGACTGGAAAAATTCATCAATTCTCCCATTACTTTCTTTTCATCCACATCTAGCATTTCCTTGCTCAGATTGTAGGCCTTCTGAAAAGCTTGAACCTAGAAGAAGCTTAGAAATATTGGTTTCAATCTTGCTGTATAGTTGTATTGTATTTGTATGCAATGTTTTTATAAAAGTAAAAAAGTATATATATATATATATAGTATTATATATATATATTATATATATATATTATAATATATATATATATTATATATTAATATATATGATATATAAATATTATAATATATATAGTATATTTATATAAGTATATTATATATATCTAATATTATAATATATTAATATATATATGATAATAGTATTATTATACGTATATATATACGTATATATATTTATATATATATATATATATATATATCTATATATAGTATATAGTATATATATATATGTATAATATTATTTATATATATATATATTATATATATTAATACTATTATATATATATATATACACAGTGTTAGTATATAATATTATATATATATTATATATATATATATTATATAGTATATATTCTATATATAGTATATATATATAATATTTATTATATAATATATATATATATATAGTATATATATTTTTATATATTATATATATATATTATATAATATAATATATATATACAATTATATATTAATATATTATATATTATATAATAAATATATATATACATACCATTATTGTCTTCACATTGAGCAATTTAAACATAATCAGATTTATCAGTGATAGGAACAGTGTCAACTGAAGGCTTATTTATTTGTGCTCTTTTTCTGCTTTGTTAGCATTTGCATTTCTTTACTTTGCTTCCATTTCCTTGATTTGCTGTACTCTTACTCTCTTTCTGATTTCCCAAGTATTTCATTTTTATGTCATCACTGCATTTTTTTGCAATTCGGTATGTGTTGTTCTTTCCTTGAACTATTATTGGCCACCTCAATGAAGCACAATTTACAGAGTGCTTCTTTTTACCCTTTGGTTGTATTTTTCCTTAAAGTAAATATTGAGAATGGACAGGTATTGTTCTTCCAGCCATTGGTCATAATAATTTATGAGATTTTCATGAACGTTAAACCATTATGTGTATAAGCTTTAAAATATATACTTAATTATTAATCCTGTATACACCTGTTTTCCGTATTAATAAACAAGTGTAAATAATAAATATTTTAGTACGAATTGGTATGATAAAGTTAAAGAAATCATATAAAACAAAATTAAAAACAAAAAAAACGAATAATAAAACTATAAAAAAACCAAAAAAAAGAAAAAAAACCCAAAAAAAACGATGTTGAAAAAAAACGATTTAAAAACAACACGTTTTTTAACAACTCTACTTAAAGTACGCTGTACCCTTATAACTTTGGTATGCTGTGTTGGCAACTTCAATAACCGTAGTTCCACTTCTACCTGGGTTATCAGATGATCCCCACTTTCGCTGTTAAAACTTGTAACTGGTGTCCCTGTATAGTCATATGTCAACAAGTTTAGACCGCCAATGTTGTCGGTTGCCTCCTTTTATATTGCCTCACCCGATGACCAGATATATAATCTATATATATATATTATAAATAATATATTATATATATATATATATAATATATATATATATTATATATATTATATAATATATATAGTATATATATATATAAGCAGGGAAGTGTATTGTCGCCAAGACCCCGCGGTGCGGGGGGCCCACGCAGGTAAAGGGGCCCATAATTGAGAAGAGCAAAACAAACGAAATAAATGAAATATGAAAAATACATAATTTACACAATTAATATATCATATATATAGTATATATATTATATATATATATATACATATATATCATATATATATATATGAGTATATTATATATATTATATATATTATATCTATATTATATATATAATATATATATATAAGTAAAAAAGATGCATCTTCCCCGACTATACAGTAAGCCTTTGAAAAATTTGATGTTGATCGGACTAGTTGAAAAAAAATATCCCCAATATTTCACTTTTTTCAAACGTTTGAATTTTTTTAACAAGTGAAAATTGATATATTTGTTTTCTACTCATGCCGATCAACATCAAAATTTTTAGGGCTAAATAGTTAGGCCGAGATGCATCTTTATACTTCAGATAATTTTTCTTTGTATACTCAACAAGAAAATTTAAAAAAAAATTACTTGACAATTTGTTTTTTGAAGATTATAATCAGAGGCTACTTGCATAAACAAAGAGAATTATCTAAGTTAACAAGTGCTCTCCCCCACTACAATATATGCTCTGAAAATTACTCGCACTTTGCCGAACAGGAAAGAAAATTTCGCCATTTTTCATTTCAAACTAAAAAAAAAGTGGGTTTGGAACATTGGACAAGCTGAGCAAAACTCAAATGAACGCGAAAAATCTCTCTTTGATTGTTAGGTATATTGGACCAAATCTATTGCATATTCAAGTATTAAAGTCATTTCGAAAAGAATTTCGGAAGTTGATAGCGAAAAATGTCAAAAACATGGGTTTTGAAACAATTGAAATTCTGAAAGGAGATGACTAACGTCACGAGAAAACACCTGAAAAACAACATTTTAGAAGCAAAACAAGCTTACAGTTTGGTTTATAGAGTCAATCGCGAAAATTCCGAACTTGTGTATGTCCATTTTTTTTAGGGGGTGAAAAGATTGGGCGTGCCCTTAAGAATAGTGTTGCACCTCTCCCTGAGCAAAATTTGTGTGGGGGTTTTTTATAGCATGAAACAGAGAACGAGTGCGAAAATTCGAAAAACAACGCAATAATTAAGGATATTAGATAACAAAACATCTAAATTAGAAACATGCAGAGGTCAGGCTATGATGGAGAAGCAACGATTTGATGCGAGGGAAATATTCAGGACTTCAGACTCGTATATAGAAAATTGTTACAAATGCAGAATACATTCATTTTGCAGCTCATAATTTAAATTTAAGTTCTTAATGATTCTGTAAAAGATATAATTGCTCTTCAAAAATTTT
>JABUQX010131738.1:0-62220 GCA_015478945.1 Trachelipus rathkii
CATCGCTCTTGTAATAGAAGATCAAGTTTTTCGCATGTATTAAAACATAAGAACATATACCCTGACATACCCAGTACTTTAATATTAAATCCATTATCACTTAATATATTATCTTCTCAAACTTCAACATTTATATAATTCATACCCAACGAATTCACTATTTTAGTATATACACGATTGAATCGCCACTAATTCTACTCAGAGTCTATATATAAATAACCCATCCATCACGCGAGCCCAAACCACGAGCAGTCCACACACACACACACGCGGCCATACCATATTGGAATACGCCTTCATGACTGTCGAGAACAGCATCGACAAATACACGGGAGAGGCGAACGGTTATACCTACACCAAGGTGACCGCCGAGCTTAGCGCAAGCATTGGTAAATAGTAAAATTGTTTTTAATAATTATGTATTTTTAGTAAAATAACTGTCATCTTGCTTATTTTTAATTGAGTATACGCAGTGCAGTTCATATATTAATTAGAAAAAACAATTACCTCAGACTACAAATACATTAGCCCTTTTCCAATTTATTAATATTGTGCATTTTATTTTAATTAAAAATTATTGAGAGAATAAGAAAAGTTAATCAAAAATATGAACTGAGATGGAAGATTCGTCCATATTATATGTTCAACCCGAAGAAACGATCGCAGTCGTTTTTTACGCACTCTCCGATACAATATCTATTGTACGACTCCAGCACTTAATAATTACAAATGATATCCAGTACTCCCCCCCCAAAATCTATATAACCTTCATTTTAAAAGTTACAAATCGTGTAATACTATTTTTTAAATGGTGGATAACGATGAATGAACTCACGCGGCATAAGCAAAATACAGAAACTCGAAATCGAAGTCCTGCCAACCTTTCATCCTAGTATACTCCTGTGTATATACCAACACTCCGCGATCTTCTACGCTTTGGTGTCACGACTGGATACCAAACATATGAGGTATGGCGATAACAGATTCCACATACCCCCACGCCTTGACAATCCTGAGAATCTCTTTAGATTATCAGCAATCCAAATATAGGATTCACTAGGTATATATTTATATTTGGAGTTTGTGATCAGTAGAAATTTCTTATCAGTGATTAGTGTATATGATCTACTGTCTGTATTTAATTATTATTATTTTATATTATATTATAATATAATAATTATATTATTTAATATTATATTATTATTATTAATTTATAATTATATATAATCTTAATTTAATTATTATTAATAATAATTATTATCATTATATTATTATTAATTTATAAATTATATAATTATTTAATTATTAATTTAATATTATTATTAATATTAATTAATTATTTATTATATATTATTATTTAATTAATAATATATATACTTATATTTATTAATTATTTATTATTATAATTTAATATTATTTTAATTAATTATTCTTATAATAATTATATTATATTTATATATATTATAATAAATTTAATTATTTGATTATTATTTCGAGACCGCGTTTCTTCTTCGCATTTCGGTTCCGAGTTCGATATTAAATATATCATAATCGATACATATGGGTTAGGGTTATTTACTGATAGAGTATACCTGGTTATAATAAATATTTTAGTGAGAAAGGATGTTAGATTATGTAGTAAGTAGAGGTAATCTCGTTCGTAAAGACACTAGATAGGTTTATCGTCTCACCGACGGGTCCCCGAAGGGGAACCACCACTATACCCTTCTTATATATATAATAAAAAAATCATAAGAAAGATTAAGTACGTTTAGAATTGTAGCTGAGGTAATAATTAATTGGTTAGAGTAAGGTAAATATTTCTAGAGATTTATTATGAACTAATTATTCTGATTAAGAGAATAAGTAACTTGGTAATGATATGAGAAATATCTGAAGTATACGATATTATGGCTATATACCGAGGCACCGGTTAGCTTATAGGAGCCACTTATAATATATATCAGGTGTCATCACCTATAAATATTATTAATAAACATATAATATATATACGTATTAAATAAACAATACAAGTTAGTTAGTATGTTTATTTAATATATATAGGAACAACTATCTCCTTATATATTTTTTCGATATAATCGATTATTAAATATAGAATTATAGGTATTATATAATATAATGAATACCGTAGTAGTTAGAGTGTGTATACGTGTTCATATGTCTCTTCCTCTATCTATTTATATCTTTCAGGTAAATACCAAGGCGTGCAGAGGTCCCATCATAGAACTGAAAACCTATAAGCGCGATGCTCTGATCACGCCGTGTTCAGTATCTACACATATATGAGCACCGTTAAAATGTGAAATGATGTTAGAGAGGGAATGAGGAGTGTGAGGATTAAGAGCATAGAAAGGTGAAACAAGGCGATGATAATTGAAAAGCAAAATATAAGAGAAATGTAAGTTGAGCTCTCAATACTGCGCATCGAACTCCAGCACCAGAGATGTTCATTTGAAATTATAAAATTGAGAATACGTATACTATGCTATTTGAGAACACAATTATTATTAATGCCGAGGGTGGACATTATTACTATTCTGCCAGTCCGATACCGGAGCCGAGAAACCGCCGACGAAAATGTGATCAATTATTGCAGTTAATTTATTTTTTTTCATAGTTAAGCCTGCGAATTAGCAATCATCAGTGACCTTTAAACAAGTTTCAAAAGGCGCTGTCGAAATTCATATAGAAATGTGTTCGGTAATGTAAATGTTAATATTAGCCAACGCCAATTTATATTCCGCGAAACAAAGGGTTTTAAACTTTTTTCGCCTCCAAAACATACAAATTCAAACACGTTATCGTGAGTTCTATTCGAAAATCAAATGGTTTTGAAAATTAACTGGATCCGCTTAACCTCCATTGAAAGAAAACAGACAGAAACCATTCTTAATAAGGTCTTTAGGCAGGGATAAATAAAACACAGAAGAACATCCTATAATTAAGAGCAAAAAATAAAATTTATGTGTTAAATCATTATGTTTCTTAACTGTGCTCTTCTGCAAAAGTCCCTCCGCCCACAAACATGAACTGAATAGGTTTTTCGCCCAGTAGGTGACCGAATGTTGCCTAAAGTCGATAGTTTTTTGAAAAGGCCTTTGTTGGCAGAACAATCAAGTGTTTTTTCTCTGTATATAAACAATTTAGTCAAATTAAAACCAATACTTTTTTCATGCAGTAGTAAGTAGCAACAAAATCAATATAATATGTATAGCGACACAGCAAAAGATTCACCTCAATACCGAATCATTTTTTAATTTAAAAATCAATTATTCACTTATTATTCATTAAATCAAAAAACAATCATCAAAAAAAAAAATCAAAAATATCATCCAGCATTCAATCCACTCTCCTTTCCTCAGAATTAGGGTTGAGGTACGCAAGATACACCAGAAACAGAAAAGTAGCAGAACATGACGCAAGGTGAAACTAAAGCTCCCCATATGGCTTACAGACCTACGGACCCTACTATGGTATCTCGTCAATGTGGTGTTAATCCCTTGGGCTAGACACACTAACAAAACCCCTCCATTCACTCCTATTTATGCCGTTCTTCTCGTCAAATAAGATTTCCATAACTGTAATCAGATTGTATCTAAAACCTTATCCCATCATAGTTTCCCTACTATACATTAACAACTGTAACAACATACCCTCATGCAAAACCCCCTAACGCATTCAAGAACTAAGCCCTTTTGATTCCCCAAGGATTTAATTGCACCATCCACCTTCCAATCCATTCAAACTTTCTACTACACTCTGCATTCATCCGTTAATCCTTTACTCTACTATATCTAATATTTAAAAGCTCAGATACTTTGTTCTAATTGCTCACTCATCCAACATGATTTCACACAGCGGATTCTCCACACTCACTACCATAACCTTACCTCTTATCTACGTTTAATACCCTGCCAAACCCCTCTAACAATCTCTCAAACTTTCTTATTCGCCACAAAAAAAAAGAGGCGTGGTTGAATGTTAAAAATCAACTGATTTTTTAAATTGATTTTGTTGTTTTTCAGGCACAATGTTTTTTTTTTTTTTTTTTTTGAATACTGAATTAATCTAAATTAAAAACTATTAATGATACAGTATACTTCATTAATAATAGTTTCAAATATTTTAAAATAAAGATAAAACATAAAATAGATCAATAAACTATTGAACTTCTGGCAGGCCTAATTAATGTTTACATTAGTTTTCTAATGTCAATATTTTTATTATAATTTAACTTAGACTAAACCATATATTTTTTTATATATCACATCAACAGCTAAAAGAAATAAAAGTTATAAGAAAATACAAATATAAAATAACACAACTTGGTATTATTTAAGTTAACAATAATGCCAAATGGTGCCTTTATTATTAACTTTTATTTCCTTTAATGTAGATCTAAGATTTAATAAAAAATACATTCCAGTTTATAAACAACTATTAAAAATAGAGCTTGAAGACTAAAGTAACATACAATAGGCCCTGCCAGAAGTTCAATAGTCTGAAGTTGCCTTAATTTTTTTTTCTATATTTAAAGTTTTAAAAAAATATATAGATGAAATTTACTTATACTTAATCAGGTGAAAGGAAATGAATTATCCATTAAATAAATAATAATTAGGATTAATTAGTGAAATTTGAGGAAAAAAAAAACAATTTGTGCCTGAAAAATCAAAGAAAATCAACGAAAACCAAAAATACATCATAAAATTGAATTATGTAACTTCTTCCCTTATTCACTATAAAAAATCCCGAACCCTGGCTAACAATCCCAATCCATATAATATGCGCACAAAACATAAGGTGTAATTGAGCGCAAATCATTTTTATTATACCGAGAAACACTGAGCAAGATCATAAAAGTCGCATATCGTAAGTGGAAGAATAATAGCGTCACACTGAACTATATTCCCTGCTATATAGGATAATGTAGGGACGTACTATAGGCACAAATACCCTTTGATGAGTGCAGTATCGTTCTGGACACATAGCGAGCGCTATGTAGCACAGCAGAAGTAGCAGAAGGAATTTTCATATAAAGATGATGACTGATAAGAAATGGGAAGTGAGGAGGGTGTGACAAAGTGGAACACTTCTAATAGACCTGACAAATTATCGTTGACAGTATTGATACAATAGTAGATAGAGCAATGTTGTGTGGTGGAGACAGTGTTATAGTACACGAAATGGAGCGTATTTGTGGTGGTTATAAAGTGTACATTTAGTACCAGAATGGAATGATATACTGGTTGATGAGAAAGTTGAGAAATAGGTTCTTCTAGAATACAGGTAATATTGGAATAATTCGTGAGTAAAATGATCGACAAACATGTGTCGAGAGATTTCGAGTGTACTAAGACTAGAATTACATAGCCGTGTTCAATCAATAGCCTAGTTTGATGTAGTTATAGTTCGAACGGATTGGAGTAGAATGTAATACTCCATTATATTGTAAAGTATAAGAGAGATCAAAGGAAGGAAGTTAAGAAGCAACTAATCAAGGGGACAATTATTCGATACGTAGTCATGCAGGTACCTAGGATGATAAAGGTTTAGCGCTTGTTAGTCTTTCCTTAAGTCTGTTTATTTTTAATTATGTTTATGTCTTATTATCTATATTCTGTTATAATTAGTTTGTTGAAGAGGTAGATGTGAATCTAGATCGAGTAGATGATAGCATAGACACATAATATTTCTACATATTAGAAGTGTGAGATGGCTGACATTTACAATGGAAACCAAAATCTTTATTCAGATGGCGATATAAATGTTAGTGACGACAATGAAAGAAGTACTAATCAACCATACTGCTCATGTTGAGGTTTATGCTTAGTACTTAGATAACTAGTGTTGTATTGCAATACTTATTAGACGTATTATGACTTCCTGTGGCTAAGGTGTAGGTGTTAAGTATGAGTTAATATAAAGTAGTTATTTGTCGAACAAAGGTGTTCTTAAATGGAGAGATCAATTAAGTATGTTAATGTCAGAGAAAGTATGAAATGCACGTGCTGTAGCTAGATAAGATAAATACATAGTAAATACGTTTAATATTGAATAGTGAATGTAGAAGCAGAATTGTTACTAATTTCTTTATGGCTATTAGAGTCCTTGCGTACAATGAAGATTGTCGGAATGAGATATAATTTGAGAGATTAATGCGTATGAGTTATGGATGGTTTATGTATTAGATGAAAAGACAGACGAAGTTTATGAAGTAGATACAAAGACTGATGAAGTTTAGCGAGATGACATTTTAGTTAATAATCAGTATGTAATGAGCTTAATTCAAAAAAAAGATACAAAATAAAATGATTTGTCCGTAAGAGAGAGCGAATCCATGATAAACATATTGAATGGGAAAAAATCCAAGTTGATTTTAACATTCAACACGGCTCCTTTTTTTTGTTGAGAGGGCAGTAATGTATAGGATGTAGTATAGAGCAGGTGTGATTAAAGGCAAGGGTTATGAAAGTAAATGTGAGAGATAGAAGTAAGGAGTATGAGTTTATGTAGGTATGTGAGGATCGATAATGTGACCGTATTATCGCGAACATGTATACGTGAAGTATCGGTAAGTGCTAATCCGCTGAGGAACAACTGATGATCCAATCTAGACAAGGTAGTGCTAAGTAGGTCTAGTAAGTTTCGCATATATTATGTAGTTTAAATATTTGTAAAGGAGAATGATATTTGCTACGAGTAATAGAGGAGGAACGAGGAGGCATGTGTGGAAGGAAGGTGGCTGGTCGGAGGTGGAAATCCTTGTGGTGAACGCATAATAAAATCGGACTCAAAAGAGTAGTGCCGACTGGTATTGCATGAAAGGGCATGTTGTAGACTGATTCTGATTGTGATAGTATTTAGCGATGGAGTTCGTGATTATATAGAGGGGTGTATAGTTGATCGAGAGCACATATCGGTGAATGCTGGATTTTAATAACGTGAACTCAAAATCAGCAAGTAATTTTAATGACCTCTCCACCGAAAGCAGGAGTTACCGAGACCATTGAGGATTTCTGATACCGAGACTGTTCGAGCTGAGTATATCGACTGAGCGCAGTGGAAATTTTCTGAGGAATGCTAATCTGTGAGAGGTTGGAAGATAGATTTGAGAGTAAGAAAGGAGGTATGAGGGAAGAATTTGGATCTGTAATCTAGAATGGGAAGGGGAAATAATGGACACTGAACATTATGAGAACGAGTGAAACTATGAGATTTTGGATCAGTAATCTATGAAATTTCGATGAGTCCTTCCTTCTAGATCTAAGCGCATATGTGATTGAGCTGTGTCTGAGTATTCACTCTACTGCGTCGGATCATTGATATAACTAAAATGAATGACTCATGCTAACACACAGAATTGTCGAAGATGATAAGGTCAATGTATGAGTTTGAGTAGTATGGGCGATGACGCATAAACGAACCCTAATCTGAGGACATAAAATAGGGAAGATTAGGAGAGCGGGATGTTATGGAATGCGAGTAGGAATTGTTGTTTGATTTGGATTTAGACAGGTGTACTGAGCTCACATGTAATGAGATAGTATACCGACTAGGAGTGGTCCAGATTTTCCATGATGTCATAGTATGTAAATGTAAGTTTGTGTAAGATAAATATTGACATAATTTATATTGAATCGGTTAGATCTCATGATGTTTTAATTGCATAGTTGCTAATAATGTAGAGATGAGGTCGAGCTGTAGTAATCGTATGGTATAATCATCAACGACATCCTGTAATTTAGCTGTATCGATTTTCGTCAAATGTTTCCAAACCTGAAGCATCTAAAGCAACTAGTATTTTGGCTATAATTTCTGACATATTTAGTGTGTCTTAGTCATCATATCTCTGTTGAAGAAAGCATATCCAATCGCGTAGATTTTTGCTATTATTTTTTTTTAATTCTTTGTTAAGAAAGTTGGTAAAATTCATCCTGAATTTATGAATATATTATCTCTCAGAATTGATAGCTTTATACTGAGGGCAGATATTCGACTTCAATCATCAGCTGTGAATCAAATATGACCTATTATCAGTGTTTATCTTCACAGATTTTGTGACGTTTGGGAGCTTCGTGTTGCGTCATCAGTAGAGCTACTTACTGTATCAAGGGAGATACTGACTAACTGTGACAGCTGTAACTATCGTAATTAAATCTCATGTGTCATTTGGGCTCTAAAGGAATTGACTGCTATGAATGTTGATATTATTTCAATAATCGAATTCGGAGCGATTTTCTTTTTCTTGTTTCTTATTTTCAAAATGGATAAAGCTATACATTTTTTCCTAGTTGGCTTGTTCCTAGGCCTTAGGCTACTTATGGATTTACTTGTTTATTTATGAGGCTATTACGTGTTTTTTGTTAGTGTTAATTATTATTTGCGCTTTGCGCTTTTTTTTTCTGTGGTCCCAATGATTGAGGGTATTTAGGCGCTTGTGCGTGTACAGCACGGAGCATCATTGCAGGTGGAAGTGGCCGTTACATCTACCATCGTCAATGATCTGTTTTTAGTACTTGTTCTATCGTTTTTTTATTTCGTTGAAGTGGTCTCTATTGGTGGTTTGGTTTGTGCCTTACATTACTTGTACGCATTATGATTTTGTTTTCTACATGTTTCCAGCCAAGAGTGAGTATCTCTTAGTTCTTAATTACTTGAGGCTGCTTTCATGAATTCGCTCCTTTCTGGTTAATTTTTGTTGATTGTTATGTAACCAGAGAACATGGCACTATACGCGGGCCCAGGTCCCAGGTTATTAAGTATATATTTTAGCTGTGGATTAGTTCTTTTGGAATTTTTATGCTTAAATAGAAATAGGATTATCTTTATATAAATTTGTGTTTGGTGATGTTTTCCATGCGACCATGATGAAATTCATAATTTAAATTTTCATTTGGGTGAGAGTTCTCCTAGCCTTTTTTATTTATAGGCTTAAAGACGATATGATGGTGTTAATAATTCCTATTTAACTAAATTCATATTATATATTTATTAAATATATTATAAGTATTTATCTAATTTTTTATTAAGAGTTAGGCTGTAATAATTTATTATTTTAACCTAGATTTTTTTTTTTGGGGGGGGGGATGGTAAAAAAGAATATCTTTAACAATATATAATCTATACTGCAGGTTAATTTATATACCCTGGTATATTATAATATATTCAAAGTAAAAGAACAGTAGCACCTTATAATAGTTAAAGATAGTTTCAACGAATTAGTATAGGTATATCCCTCCAAATATTTGAAACTTAGTAAACATATTGGTTATTTAGTATTTAATTATTGAACTGTATGGAATATTGTAGTACTATTATCTATATAGAAGGTATTAGTTTAGTAGTTTATAGAAGTCGTTGTAGTTAATAATGATAACCTCCAATGGTAATTAAATTTTACTTTCGTAGAATGTTTATAATTTAATTCGAATTTTCACCATTTTGTAACATTTGTCACCGGAAACAATCATTTCTTGATTGAAATTTGCATCAAATATTCGTTAATATCGTTATATTTTTGCCCACAAATTATTTATTTATATTGATTTAAAATTATTCAATATATGATATTAATAAGTATTGATTTTGAATATTTTAAGATTATAAGATATATTAACTTTTTTTGTGGCAATTAATATTTCCGAGGGATATATGGATCTCATCGTAGTATCAGAAATAGATATTCAGAACTATTCCTAGTTCCCGGTATTTATTTGAATGTAATTTTTTTTATTATTAAAATTTACTATACCTGAATCTAACATATCAGTATTAATTATCTTTTTTTTTTTTTTTTTTTCTTGTGTTGTATTTCCTTCGTGTTTTTTTTTTGGTGTGGTTTGTTGTGGTTATTGTTGTTTGTGTTGTGGTGGTTGATTTTGTTTTTTTTTTTTTTGGTTGGGTGGGTTGTGTTGTTGTGGGTGTGGGGTTGGTGGGTTTGGTGGTGCAGAGGGGGTTGGTTTAGGGTGTATTTTGTTTTTGTGGTTGGAGTGTGGGGTTTGCGTGCGGTGTTGGGTTTGTTGGTGTGTTTGTTTGTGTTTTGTTTTGGTGGGTAGTTTGTTGGTGTGGGGTTGGGATGGGTGTGGGGTGATGAGACATTTGCTGATTTGGACGAATTTCTAAGCCATACCCGAGGGCACGATGACAAGGGCCTTCAGTATAGGTGTCACACTTGTTCGAAGCTTTTTAACTCGCTCCACGCCTTGGGCTTCCATCATTTTGAACACTCTATATACCCTTGGCCCAAAAAATCTGGACCCAGGTTGGTTTATAAGACCTTCATTCTTACATATTTTTGCTTGTATGGTTCAAAACGAGTATAGTGTGATTGTTTTATGCTTTTGCAAATGTGTTTCAGGGTTAACATGGAACGGGAGATTGCTATATATCAGTACTTGGTGTCAGTAAATTTTTCAGTATCAGAAAGAATATAAAACTAGCATTACAAAGAACTAAAATATAATAAAACTGATATTGGCCATTTTTGTAGCATCGATATAGTCACTAGGTATCGTTTATGCTGATACGTTTACTATCTATGTCAGCACAAAACATTTTTTTTATTGGTCTGGTCCACCCCTGAAGTCCTCTATCGGAACGGAACCAACCTAAATTATTTATTTATTTTTTTTATTAAAATATAAGATTGTTTCTTTTTATTATTAAAATAAATAGTTGTTTTTTTTATTTTTAAAACAATATAGGATTTATTATTTAGAAATTCTCTTGTGTTTTTGTATAGTCATAATTTAGACATACTAAGTTCATAAATGAGTTGTTGAGGAGTTAAATACAGAACCTTGAGAATTTAATGTGCTAGAGTGGTTGGTTTCCTCATCCAAGACCCTGATCAATGGGTATTGCTATAAGTTCACAATGGGGTTGGTCGACTAATCACTGCTGTGCGGTGCGGTGCGTGGTGCGGCTGTAAAAATATAAAGTGCGATACAAATGCTGTGATGAAAATGGTAGTGCTAGACCAACCCTACTTTGCTGATGTTCTAAATTTGCTTGCAGACTTATATTTTTATCTTTAAAATTAAGATTATTACTAATAATTCTTAATACTACTATTTAGTTACTTCAGATGTACCAAGTGCATGAACAAATATGCAAGTGCGGAGGCATTAGATCACCAAATTTAAAGATGACAAAAACATCAAATTTCCTACTTGGGATATAGACAGTGGCTCAAAGTTTCTCTATCAGACCGCGTCTTTAGGATCTAGGCGAGTAACTTAGGAGGTTCAGAGGCAATAACAAATGTGTTGTAACTACAAGTCTTGTGGAATGCAGCTGGAGTAATATAGGAGAGCTCTTTGAGAGGTTGCAATTAGATTTCTCCTCATTCTTTAACTGGTTATATTAGGCTTTTTAGTCTATTCGTGGTGTGAGTTTATGTATCGCCTCGTAGGTTTAAAAATTAGAGGTACTAGGGTATTTTCTTAACACAAACTACAGTACTTTAATATAGTACCTTTAAATCAAATATATATTTTATTCTGTCGCTTATTTTTATGGACTGTCATTACATTATTAAATACTTTTAACTACTTATGTGCGCACCCGGTAGAGCTTGGAACACTCAAACTTCTATTTTCTTTACGTTTTTTTTCCTCTTGAACTCCGAGTATTGGGACATGTTGCCTGTTGAACCTGATATTGTCTATATTTCTAGTTTTTGCGTTCCACTTAATATACTGTTTCAGATGTTAGGTGTTGTTACCTTTTAGATTTCATTATTAGGCCCTATTATTTATTATTATTATTAATTATTATTATTATTAATTATTATTATTATTATTATTATTATTATTATTATTATAGATGTGTGATTGAATAAAGCTAAAAGCCAATGATAAGGTTTCGAAGGAAAAGTGTATGGAAACATATAGGGTGGAAAAGAGGAGGACTAAATATTGCATATGTAGGAGATAAAAAAAAGGAGGTAATTAAATGCAAATGGAGTTGGGTCGGATATGAATGGAAGCTACAATGGGAGAGATGAAGGAACCTTTTCTGGATTGCAGTAAGAAAGGTTTAGAAAGAAAGAGTGTAAGGGAAATCTTCATAAAATTCATGAACAGTGATGGTGCTCGTGACAAATGAAGTGGCAGCGTGAAGAAGAGCATGGAGGGAACCACGTTCCGATAAACAGGTACTCTAGAGCTCACATATTAATTGGCCAGTGTATTGAAGACGTGAGAGTGTAATGTGGTGTGTGAGGCTTGATGGTGCAAGAAGAAGTAGGTATTTTGATAATGAGTTAATTAGTAGGGAGGAGGTAGTATGTAGAGTGAGAAAGTTGAAGTGGTAAATCAGCAGGTATAGATGGAATTACTGTTGAAATGATCAAGAATGAAAATGAAAAAAAAATTCATTAAATTTTTAAGTTTCTTCCAATTTTTCATTGCGTGAAAATGAATCAAAATAAGGAAACATACAATGCTTTGTAGGGGTAAAGGGGAGAGGATTGGAGAGGAAGGGTAAGGGGGAAAGAGGGAATAAGATTTTGGAGTGATAATAACGGATCATAATTTACTGTTATTTGTTGGTTGATATAGAAAGTGCGTCGAGAAGGGACTGACGAAGACTGATTGGCGTAAGAACAAGGTGCATTTTAGTAGTGTAGAAGGATGTGTAGATCAAATTTTTACCTTGATGAAAAGGAAGAAATGAGAAAGAAAGAAAAAAACTGTATTTAGTTTTTATGGACTTTGCAACAGCGTATGAACAGGATTAATAGGAGGGAAGTTTCTGTTGTAGGGCGAGGAGTGGTAGACTTCTGAAGGAATAAGTAATGGCACCTTGCTTATTTTACGTCTGATTAGTTTGTTAGTGGTGTGTCGAAAATCTGAAAGAATAAATGTTTAGAGAGGATTGGTAGGGAGAGGGGTTGGGCAGAGTGTTGTAAAAGGGGTAGAATTAAATGTAGATGAGGAATGAGATGGGAAAAAATATGGGCATAGCTAAGGAAAACCGAGTCTAAAACATGTCGGAATCGGTTGAAAACAAACTGGAACAAAAGTATTGAGGTCTAGAATACTTAGACCCGCATAGTCTGTCGAATTGGAAGTAGGAATATGGATAGTATGCAGGTGTGTGGCTTGGGAAGGAACTTGGTGCAATTAAATCTTTTTTTGAGTGCAAATGTGGACTAGGTCGTTGAAAATGTACTAGAGCAGTGGAGAGAATGTTTTTACCAGTGTGAGAGTGTATTAGTCAGCGATAACTGTATATAGTGTTGGAATGAGAGGAGTATACGATCTTAATTTGCAGCTCTTGTCAGATGGAAGTAATCTTGAGGGGCGCTGTTAGAGATTGATCGAAAGAAATTGATATGAAAATGAGGGATGAGCGTGTAACGGGCCGTTGGGGTGAAAGAATGGTCGTGCAGATGTCGAGAATGAAATGACGAGTAAGATGGTTGATCATATGAAAAAGGGAGGGCGGTGGAAGTCTGAGTTGGTTAAGCTGCGAATGTGTAGAAGGTTGAATGTGTTGTATGGAATCGAGCCGACCCTGTAGGGGAAGAACCTTGAAGTAAAAAGTGGATTTAGTAAGGTAACATGGAGGGTCGGAAGGGAATTAGTGAATTTGATTCGAAGCACACCGAAAACTGGAAGTAATAGAGTGAAATGACGCGGTTTTGTCGGAGGGTTGGCCAGGAATGAAAAACCGTTAGTTGACAGCGCAGATACCCACAGTGTGGCTGTCGCAGTGTTGTGAGGTCTTTGGGGGGATTTTTTGACTGCGACAGGCTCTCACTTAAAAGTATAAGGGATGAAAATTCATTTGCGACTTTATATGTCATGTTCTCCGTGTAAATTGTATTAGCATTGACGGTAGTAGTGATAATATAATTAGAAATAATTAGTTTTAAATCCGAGATGAGTGCGCTAAGGTTCTGCATGAGGGGAGGTTGTTAACCCAGGTATTAAATTGTATAGTAGATGCGAACTAATTTGTGAGATGGAAGTTTTGAAGATGTAGACGCCAGAGATGAGAGTATGAGAGTCTTTGAGATATCTATAGTAGTATTAGGTGATGAGAAAAATTGATAAAGATGGCATGACTATTCAGAAAGCTGTGTGGTGGACTGAAAAGGTCGGCGAATGAGCAGAAAACACGTGTGCTTTAAGGTTGGTTTGGAACAAATGGAAAGGATGGTTGAAGTCACTTGGTGAAGCGGGTTGTATAGGAGTGAGTGGATAGAGTTTGGAATAGTCGAGGAAGTGCATTGAGGACAAAGTAAAATGGGATTTTCAGTCCCCCTGTAAAAGTAGTTGGTGTCTGAACGCCAACAAGGATGCTGGAATTCCCACTCCCACAAATGAGACAGAATGGTGCAATAATGGGAATAAAAATGCGCTTGGGTTTTGTGAGGGAGCATGATTGGTTGGCCTGGCAAAAGAAGATTAAACCTTCACATTAGCAAGATGCCATAAGTGAGTTATGCTGGTCGACGGTCGTGTGAGCTTCAGCGTCCTCAGCTGTTATGGGTATCGAGGGATTTGTGTTAAGGGGGTAGAGGTGCTTTGCCCTTGAGTGCTCCGGTTATGGTAAGTTTACTTTAAGGTTATGAGTCTTTATGAAACTATTTTTCTATTGCGCATGTATTGCTCACCCTACCCCACTCTGGGGGAACCTAAAGCTAGCTATTATTATTATTATATATATTATTATTATTATTATTATTACTTATGATTATATATATATTATAATGTTATAATTAAAAAGATATTATTATTAGTATTATTTATTATTTTTTATTAGAGTTTATATTATTATTTGATTATTAATTATTATCATATATTAGATTTATTATTATATTCATTAATTATATTATTATTATTGATTATTATTATTTTCAGCACGTGCTGTAAGGACTTAAAATCTGAACATGTCGTGATAAAAGTTACTGAGCTTGATTCACAACAGAGAAGAAAGAACCGTCTTGAGTGTAATATACCTTGAAGGGGTTGCCTGTTTTTAACCCGGAAAAGGACAAAATTAAACTGCCATCATGCTTGTCCATGCAATCCAAGAACTTTATGAGTATGCCTCTTCGGTGCACTGGTTGTGCTCGGTTGCAGAAAGAATTTAGTGAGGAAAGGTAAGAAAATGGAGATGAGGTGCTTCGTGTGTAGTCGTATTTGTACTAGACAATATCACATCTACTTTCATTTTAAAGATGCCACCGATCAAGCGGAATTGCTTCATAACGTTCATTTTAAACGTCTATCTACCTTCTTCGTAGAGCAACTTTGCCCATATAATTGGAGGGGAACTGCTCAAATAGGTAAATCGTCTGAACCTTAGGACTCGTTCGAGGTTTCCGAACCTGGGTCCGTCTTCTTGTGTATTGTTCGTTGTCTTTGCATCTTATCCAGTCTCCCTACCCTCGTCTCACTGTAATGGGAAATTACTATTGTTTTCCACCATTCCTTGTATTTGTATGCAACATTACTTCCAACGTATGAGGATTATACGTCGCGGAGTTTTAATCCCACCTTTCTTTGTCTTGTACCCAAATTTTTTATCAATTTGAGCCTATATGAATAAATACACAATAAAATAATAATTTATATGAGTTATAAGGTATAGTTCGTATCGGACCTTTCACTTCAGGATTCATACAGGAGAGAAACCTTATGAGTGTCATATTTGTACGAAGAAATTTTTTATATTAAAACTATATTTAATTAGGAGAGAGAATATATCAACCTGAAGTAATTTTTATCATCAAGGGTACGGTTTTTAGAGTATTTATTTTTTATAGTATAGTGTATTTAAACATTTTCTATTTAATTATTAATTATATTATATATTATTATATATTTATAATATTATATATATATTTCATAATTATTATTTTATTATATATATTATATTATGGATGGTTTGTAAGGCTACACTTGAGGCCAGGGATTAACTCACTTATACGCTTAGACGATATATGCCATATAGTTGAGAGGTAGTACCATTATCGCGCATCCATGAAGCCTCTAGTGAGGGGATTTTCCTGACTGACGTAACGATTATCTTCAATAATAGCTAAGAGAGGGGCGGTAAAGCTGGAGGTACTATTTCTATTTCGAATATCTATTATTATATTCTTCCCTACTACCTCTCTTTTTGCCGATGTATATGTCATGCACACTTATCAAACCATAGCCTTATGAGGAAAAAATAAAAGTCTGCACATGATGATGGAATTATATATTTCATTATTTATAGTATATATATGATATATATATTATTATTTTTTTATATTATTATTATATAATTTATTAAATTATATTAATTATTAATTAATTATTTTTATATTAATTTATTAATTATTGCAATCTAATAAATCAAGAATCAGGCTAACATAATCTATACTATCTTCGCTCTAGCCATCCTGGTTTTTGAAGTATTCTTACACTTTGTAAAATATATTTTTTATAAACTATATATATAATAAATTATTTTATTTTTTTATTATTAAATTATTTAGTAAATAATATTATTTATGAGTAGTAGAAAAAAATAAATCCCCCCTTATTATTACTATAAAAAATTTTATTTATTAATTTATTAATCATAAGAAATATATATTAATAATTATATACTTATATCAAAGCATAAATAATTATTAAAAGTATAAGCAGTTCTAGTCTAGATCAATAAAAAGATAAACATATTTGCAGTTTTTTCTCCACTGCAGTTGCGACACCTTGTAGTGGAGTTCCAAATGACAACCAAAGTATTCAAATATAGGAGAAATCTCATAATAACGAAGGTCAAATATTTTTCGAGCTAGGTGGATAATTGATAAATTAGTGCTTTCTGATTTGAGGACAAAAACTAAGACATTTGAGGTGGTAAGAAGTAGACTGAATAAGACAATATTGATTTCTTTAATTATATTCAATAAAGTGTTACTTATTATAGGTAATCAGAAATATATAATATATTATTAATAATACAGAGTATAGCCCTTGGCGATGGTGTTCATAGATTTAGGTTGTTTATTAGATCAGATTTTCATTAGATAAAGAAGTCAAGGTAGAAGGCACGGGAACTCATACCTCCGGGTGCTACTCGGGGTGGCCTTTAGGCACGAAAGTTATTATTATAGAAACGAAAAAAGCTCTTCTTAAAATTTACAAAGTCTTAAAAGTAGACTGATCAGAGATTATTTTTTTGGGTTGAAAATGAGGATCATACTGAAAAGACTATCATTACCCATTAATCATACATGGATGAAACGAGTACAGTAAAATTAAACAAAAAAGTGTACACTCAATGAAGAGATCATTAAATTTACAATGTATTTTATAGTTTTCACAAGAGGACGAGTTATAATAGGGTAACGGCTCTCCTCATTCTAAAAAAATCGGTATAGAGAAAATTCGAAAAAACTAGTGTACCATTTACATATTCAATTGAGAATATTTTTTAATTAAATAAATTACGCTATTTTTTTTTTTTTCTCTTACTCTTGTTGTTTTGTTTATTTTTTTTTAAACTGTTGAAACATCTTACTCTTCTGTCCTTAAAGTGGCTATCATTTCTGGCGATAAAATATATTACAGAGAATATATGTTATGATAGATATCCTAACTATGTCGGAAAGTTTGAAAGAAATATACTCAACTAAGGTACCCAAAAAACCATATATATGGAAAGAAATTACTTTAATATATGATTGCAGAGAAAGGAAAAGCAAGATATGTTATACTGATTTGTTAATTTATATAATATTTAATATATAGTATGATAAATTAAATATATACTTTATAATAAGGCAATATACTAGATTATATATATATACGATAACACTAACGCTATTATCATATATATATATATAATATAAAATATATATATATAGAGGGAGATAGAGAGATACTCGCAGTGATGAAATTACCCCCATTTTTAATGGTGCGTCTTTCTCACTTTTGCTTTCATATTCCTTTACACACTCATCCTCCAGGCAACATATTTCTGACCACCATTTATCCACATATCATAAACACATGATTAAAGTAACACCTCCTCTTCTTAGATAACACCTTAGACATAACTTAACTATTCATATCCCCTGTGGGTGTGGAGGAGAAGAATTGCCCACCCTCGTAATGTCTGCGTGTCCGTTAAGAAAGTCGAGCTAAGGGACGGATGGTAGTTGGGTGGCTGCCCACTACCACCCTATCTCTTGCTAGGAAATGCTGATGCCAATTGCCTCGAGATGGCCCGTGATCGCCGTGAAACGGCCTTTTTCTATTTTCGGGCGAAATTGTAAGGCCAATGTAATGGGGTCATGGGTGTCAGAGGAATCAATGTTTGAGGAAAGAGGAGAGAGGTGATGATGTATTTAGAAATGGCAAATTTGATTGCTCGCTGTGACTAAAACAACGATGAAAAGGAAACGTTGAAAATAAGTGGTGTGGTTGGAAAATGTGTGTGTGCTGTGTGGAAAATGAATGAGAGAGGGAGAGAAGGAGTTGACAATTTTTGAATGAAGCTTGAACCTGTGGTACATAAGCTCCAAGGTAAAACTTTGGTGTGTGGGGAGTCCCTTAGAATTCTATTGGTTAAAATTTAAGTTTGAAAGGTATGTGTGTTCGTGACGTATGGTCCATCTGAGGAAAACGTTGAAGAGTACGGATTTTTTGGGAATATATCTGAAACTGATGACTGGAGGGGTGAGTAGGACAGCTTCCAGATTGATAGTGTTGGGACCTGAATGGTTTGAATAGGTGATCAAGAAAAGGATGGTATAACATAGGTTTTGGGGTGGCGGGAGAAAACGAGAATGGTAGGAAGGGATTGAATTTCTGTGAAGAGAGAGGTAATTGTGTAAGTAAATACTTTCTTTAAACCAAGAGTATTCATAAGTTATACTAGAGTTGTGTAGGTAGAGATGGTATCGAGAGTGAAAAGTATGATTGAAATTTTGTTTTGGTGAAGAGGATGATGTTGAAGTATGTGTTGGATGTAAATTCAGTGAGGGGTTTAGGAATGGATTATCGATCATTATATTGTTCTTGTAAAATTAAGTAGTGGGGCTTGGAGAGAGGAAAGGTGATACGAAAGGAAGTAGGTAAAATTACGAAAGTGAGAAGTTAATGAACAAGACAATAAGGATACAGTATGTAAGAGCGCTCGATTATAAATCGGTTGAAAATGTGAACGGAGTGATGACTGAAGCAAATCTGGGGGCAACATGAAGGAAGCATTGTTAGTGAGTGCAAAGGAAGTGGTGGATGTGCTAAAGTACGAAGTAAGAAAGGGGAATGAAGAGGTGATGAAAGCGGTTAAGGTAAAAAAGAAAGTGTGGTTGATGTACTAAAAGCAAATGATATGAAGTTTCAAAAGAAAAGATGCTTGGTAATCATATAAAGGAGGGAAAAAAGAAATACTAAAAGTGCATACGTAGGAGAAACAAGAGGTAATATGAACAGAGTTGAAGGAGGAATGATGAGGACACATACCAAGGAAATAGGAAGCTTCCTTCTGGAGGAAGGGCGAAGGTTAAGAATGAGAATTAAGGGAATCTGCTTTAGAATATGAATAGGAATGGTGCTTTTGTAACCTAGATGAAAGGATGTGAGGGGAGTGTGGAAAGAACCTTCGAAAATCTCACAATAGATTAATTCAGTAACTGATTGAGATGTTGTGAATGTGTGTGTTTTGATGGTGCAAGAAGGAATAGGTATTTTTTGGGATGAGGTTATTAGTAAGGAAGGAGGTAATGGGTACAGTGAGAAAGTTGAAGACTGGTAAATCTGAAGCGGAGGATGAAATTACTAGTGAAATGATCAAGAGCGGAGGCGAGATGGTGATCGATGGATTGGAAGTTGTGTAATAAAGCGTTTATGGAGGGTATAGTTCCAATGGATTTGGGAGGAAGAGCGGTAATAGTACCTTATATAAGGGCAAGGGAGAGATAAGGGAAACTGGTGAAATCATAGGCAATAAGTTTATTGAGTGTTGTCAGGAAGATATATGCTGGTATTCTTGGTCGAAAGAGTGCGGTCGATTCCCTGAAGGACTGAATTGTGAAGAACAGGTGCGTTTAGGGGTGGTAGAGGATGTGTGGAATCATCTTACATTGAACAAATGATTGAGAAAATGAGGGAGAATAAAAATAAATTAATATTCATAGTGTAATGGATTGGTTGAAAAGATATAAATTATATGTCATAAACTTACTCTTCTAGCAGATAAACAATTCCTTGGCCAGGCCCCCGTGACAATACAACCAACTAACACTTCCAGTCCAGGTTGATTGTTTTTTAACATTCACAGGATTGTCCACAAGGAATTCTTATCCCCTTGTCAAACTCAATGGCAAATTTTACTATGAGGTGTTGAAGCGTCTCTCTCTGAAGATCCTCCAAGTGAAACAACGGTTTGAAACGGGTTCGTGCTTTATATAAAACACGCGTCCAGTCAAAATACTGCGTTATCCAATTGATTTACCTGTTTAATGATTCAATGTTTGATCTGAAATCAATGTCTTTAAGACCTAAACAAATTGCTAATATAAAAATTGAATAAATAAGAAAATAAACTACCTTTGGAAACACTCAAAAGAAAATCTACTGGATATAAATTAAAAATACTTTAATAAAAAAAACCAAAAAAATGATAGCGTACTGCTTTATCAAACTAAGTTTCATACATCCATGTCATGCATTAGATGTCCGCAGGATATCACGTACATGGCACCGAAATGGATAGAACTTCAGTATCAAAAAATATTAATTATATTTTATGCTTTAAAACATATATCTCTTGCAAATATTAGATCAATCGACATGACATATGTACCATGCAATATGTACATTATATGTGCATCAATTGTAATACATATGCAAAACAACTGTTTTACTTGCAATAACAAAATGCTCTAACATTAAATTTATACAAATCCGATAATAAAATAGGTAATATAAAATATATAAATATGTATGTTCAAAAATGTGTGTAAAATAGTAATAAAATATATTAACAAAAATATATAGACTGATTGATTTGATATGTAAGTCTTAAATCTTTACTTGAAAATTAATCAATTTGAAATTTACAAAAAACATTGATTCGTCAATGTGGCCAAGTAATAAAGGATCAGCTGACTTTTTTACTATACTGTTTTACTATTTTACAAAGAGTTGCCTATTAGTGATTAAATAAATCTTGCGTTGCAACAAAAATTGTGATAAAACACAATTAACCATATTGTTTAATAAATAATATATTAAACTTACAATTGTTTTATATTTAACACCACAATATATTAATGCGAAACTCAGAAAATAAATTCAATAAATACAAGCTTACCTGCCAGTAAATATCCAACAATTCAAATGCAATACTCTTTACAAATGCATAACTGCAACATTCCCAATACCAACTGCATATATAAAATCCCCTGTCTACTCACAAAAGCTTTAAGAACACAAACTTAATCACCTTAATCTTTACAATAAGCAAAACGGCAATATTTTAACACATCGAAATTTATCACTAACATTAAATTTAAAACAAATATTACATTTTACTTTTGTAATACAACACGAAACAAAGCACTTCTTGGTTACAAAATACAACAATTAACATATAATAAAAATTGATATCGAGACATACGAAGACATTTGTAGGACCCAACTATAATACAACTTAAGTTAAGCACAATGAAAAGCGGAAGATCAAAATTATTTCTTATTTTACTAAATTTATATGAGTTTAAGTAATATAGATAACGCCTTAACGAATCACAGTCCTTAAAAACAGCAAGTAAAAATGATGTATATATTTATTAATCTATTTAGTAAAACAAATATATACAAATATATATCTGAAGAGGAGGCGGGATTGGTATTCCTTGTAATATCAACTACTTCTCAAGAAATAACAATCTTTCATTCCAATCAAAAAAGAAACTAACGAAAATCGAAGATTATAAGCTTAAGGGCCTTTAAAACAAAAATGCATTATTCAATAAAATACTTATTTTTATAATATATATAAAACATTTAATATATATTATAGTAATAATAAGCATATCCTTTCGCAATTCGCTTTATAAAAAATATTAATAATAATAATAACAATATAAATAATAATATAAATAAAGCTTTGTCAAAGACCAATGACAATTCAGATTTTAAAAAGTAAGTCTTAAACAGATGAGTCTCATTGGCTATTGTTTATCCCTTAAACATATAAACATATTTACAGCAGTTTGATCGGGCCTTGCAGCAAACATTTACGTAACTACGACAAAAGAAAATAAATAATAATTGCAATAGTGTGCTGACACCTCTATTTTAAAAAAAATAAATTGACAAACAATTTATATACTTCATGTACACTGCATTACATCTTGCCCACCAACCATGAAGCAAATTGGGTACATTTTGCTTTATTACAATGTGAAAAACATTGTTTCATTTTCACAGCGCCCTTTCTGTAAGGCGCTTACTGAAGACGAACCCAATGTATCAGTACGGCATAATCGACCTATCTAGGTAGTCAGCTATGACGTTATCTCTCCCACTTATATGGTTTAGGATAAAACTGAATCTTTTGAAAGATATATAAGACCACTCAATTATCCCTATATTTCATACCTCTTCTGTTCCATCAGTCGTCAATCGGTCCTATGATCTGACTGACGGATCAAAGTTCCTTTCCCATGAGGTATGCTCGAACTTCTGATGCCACATGACAATCGCTAAACCGCCTCCTTCTCTCAAGTTGAATACGCTTTGTATTCGGGTTGCCAGACAACTTCTTACTCCCGTATTGCGATAGGATGGAGAATTCCTCGTCTTCCTGTAGGAGGACAAATCCCAGCGAAGTACCGGACGCATCCACCTGTAGCTTGAATGTCTTCTCCAACTCTGGCATTTTCAAAAGATTGGTTTCAAGCTTAAAGCTTCTTCAAATTTTCGAAACGCATGCTGATGTATGGGCGTGGGGGGAAATTTCCCCAACCTTCACATTCTTTTCCGTTGGCTACCTTCCTCGTTAGGTCAGTCAATGGCGCTGCAATTTGCGTAATCTTTTACAAAATCCTGGTAGTACCGCCAGTGAGCCCTAAGCAAAGACCTTAACTGCTTCTATTCTGGGTGGTCTGTCTTCTTAATCTTGATTTACATTGTCTTCATGTAATCCTTTAGTGCTTGCCAATTATATATGATCCTAAGACAACAACTTCGCGAGGCAAACTCGCACTACGTCGGTCCTGATGGGTGAAATCCCCCTCTGGAGTCCTTTTGCTAGTAAGCAGTCTCATATCGTCAATCGTATGTTCGCAAAGCAGGTACTGGGAATGGAACCGATGATATTCTGCGATGTTAAAAATCGGACATCGTTAATTCATCCAGATCCTGCGCACTTGAGCCTCACAACGCGTTGCTCCGGCATTACCCAATACGAATCGGCAGCTTGAAGTAATGAAAATTTCCATCTTCGGTTGAAAAACCGGTTAATTGGCAGTCCTCAGGCTTTTTTTTTAATTTTGCCAATAAGCCCTTGGCTAGGTCAAGTTTTGTATAAAACCTATCCTTGGCAAACTTGGTGAATAAAGTCTGGGTCGTGGTCATGGGCTCAGGATCGAAGACCGTGATCCTATTTAAGGCCCTATAATCGGAGCATACCCTTTTACTCCCGTCCTTTTTTTGGACAACGACTACTCGTGGAGGGAACAATGATACCCATTCGTATCATTTTATCTGTCTCCTTCTTCAGTTCCGTCCGCGTCGTGAAAGGTAACTTGTATGGCTTCAGCCTGATGGGGGTATCATCTATGAGGTCAATTGCATGATAGTAATTCTTCGCGGTGCCAGGCACGTCTGTAAAAATTACTTCATGTTTTTTTTCTTCATGCCTTTCTAGGATCTCCATTAACTCTCTCCTCATAGGATCTGTTATGTCCTTACTGATCTTAGTGTCGGACAACCTTTCTTTCTGTACCATCGTAGGATCCATGAATCCACCCTAAAGTGATGTTCGTCTTCGTATTCGGTGTCTAAAATCAACCGCAGAAAGCACCTATATTCCTGATGGTTGGTCCATTCTGCTTCTTCTTCTTCATCTCTCTTCAACATTATTTCTTTAGCAGATTGATGTGATAAGTTATGTTAATCACATCACCAAACTTGGATCTTCATGTTACTTTACCATACAATTCCCACCACTGGTGTAATGGCCCGCCCCATCTCATTCAGCAAGCTTATTTGTTAGAAGTCGGTAGGGAGAAAACGAGAGCTAAGTCACCTACTTTCAGCTTTCTGGTCTTCGCGCCGTTGTCGTAATATCCTCTTTTGTGAAATTTGGGCTTTAGCTAAGTTTTCTCTAGCCAACTTTAGAGTTTCATTAGCCTCTCTTGCAAGTCAAAAACATACCTGTATGTTGGCCTGCCTTTTCAGGATTGATATCTCCTGCCAAAATTTGTAAAATTGGCATTGGACCTCGCACAGTCCTTCCGTTACAGGCAGCTCGAGCACGGGAGAGTATTATCCGCTTGGAATTCCCGAAGTCCTCCCCTATATGCAACAATAATTGGCTCTAAGAACTTGTGCCACATTTCCTCACTTGCTCACTGCACATCCTTCTGAGCATCGTTAAGGGTACCTGCAGAGTTGAAATTGTTCTGTGAGGCCTTGACTTCAATGGAGTGGGTGAGACATACATGCAAAAACTTCTGCTTAATGATTACAGTCGCATTCTCGTCTGAGCAGTCCCTTATCATCGATGCAAAGAATGTAAGACCTGACGACCATTGTCACTACGAGTATTCCTTGGCACCCCCACCTCATGAAGTAATAAGATTTACCTAAGCTTTTCTGTAATATCCGGTTAGCTGTAGCAGTTTGCTCGTAAGAAGGTAGAGTATGCTTTCAGATAGTCAACGTGCAGCTTCCACAAGCGTTGACGAGAATTATTACTGAATGCCCTTTCGCTGAAGAGATCGGTATGTGGAGAGAGTTGGGTCCCGATCAATGTTCGATTAATTACACGGGAATGCGGCTCCACAATGATGGGCATGGGACACAGAGGTATTTTTTTTACTGAGCCTTTCGGGCACGTCCTTTGGCATACACTTTCCCTTCCGACGAGTATGTCACCAAGGTCGATAATCAATTTTTTTGTATTTCAACAGCTCCAGATATAAAGTGCACAATCAACTGCATGGGATAAAATATTTAACCAATGCCTGGCTAATTTCGTCTATACGTTCCGCGATGACCACCGAGAACGACACTTCATCATGTGCCACCTCATAACTCTACTCCTATCAATCTCTTTTTGGTACAACCAAAGTGAATCTTTCCTGTTGGTTTTCCATAACTCTTTTTAAATAACACCCCATTCTTAACTACATACTTGTTCTCAGTAGCTGCGTTTCTACTGAGGACGCACCTATACCCTCCTGCAGATAATAATCGTCTTTATAGGGGGCTTACTTTTACAAAGTCTCTTCCGATCACTAGAGTAACGTCCTGTATATCTCACCATATGAGTATCTCTCCTTCAGCCCACAGCTCTACTTACTATTTCTCCCTTCTTCCTGGAACTTTTGTGTGTGAGCGGCTGAGTCATCCCGTCTCAGTGACTTCACTCATCTTCCGTTAGTACGATTCGTTTCGTCAAGCCAATATTTGTGAGCTAGCTCTCTTCAAATCGATGTCATCCTAGGACATACCGGTAACTATTTTTAATAACAAAACTTACGTTTTTTAGTGGTTTCGTAGGGACTTTAATTACATCTTTTCCTGTAACCTCTTCACCATTAGATGAACATTGGGACCCTATCATCACAAAAAGTGATGGCTCCGCGGTTGGGTTTACATCTCTTTCAATTCAACGTCCTAAGATTGTGTACTTCTGACGGTTTCCTCTGTAAAATTTCTTCCAGTCCTCAAAGCTCGCAATTCCAAACTATGATTTGTTTGAAACACAGTATTCTCCGAGAAATCTTCCTCAGCGTTCTCCGGCAGATGGGGAATAGCAAACTGCTATGTTCTGCTCGTCCTCTACATTAGAGGACCACTCGAGACACACCAGTCGCTCCCATGCGAGGTTTGGCGCTGACTTCAGGGGTAAATGCAATCCTGTGACATTCCAATGACTAAATCATATGACGACTTCCGGCAGCCTGCTGCACGTTGTTCCTATACCCACGTGAGTTAAGGGGTATCCACATCTATATTCGCGAGAGGACTATCTGATCACTGAGGTACCGTCCAGCCAATCTTATTCTTCCCATGTTGTCGTGCCACGATTAACACCGCTCTTAGGTTACGAATTTTCTCTCGCACTCAACTACACTTACAACCATATCTCGGAGGGATTTTGAATTGAATATCGCTTCATTAACCGTCAATAAGTTACAGGTAGGTGTACAACTTCGTCATTTTCCACCTCTCTCTACTTCGATTCTAGTGAGGATTCGGCTCTTCACCTGTACCACTCAATCGGACTTATTTGGCCGCCTTTCAGAGGATCTCCGGATGCTACCCATGCTCTTGTACTTTCTCCTCTGTTCCTTGAAGCTACTTGTCCTCTAGCCACTACTGGGTTGAATAATAATAGAAACGGGCTCTAACAGTCCTCTAGCGAGATGCCCTCTCCCTCGACACTGTAGCACGGATCACCACCCTGGCCTCACTGCGAGACCTACTTAATCATATGTCGAACTGAATTCTGTCCTTCGCCCGCTTCCGCTATGATCTTACATTCATTGTTTGTGTTGCCCATTGATGTATGATTGGCACTATTTTATGATACTATTCGTAGCGTTAACCACGCCTCCTGATCTAAAATTAGTATTATTGTTATTGTATGGCTTTTATCCCGCGTGATTGTGACCTCGTGCGTGACTGTTTGTTACGCACTATTAAATGATGAGCTTCCAATGATACCCCTTCGCTGAACTTAACTATAGACAGATAACTTCTCTCCGGTATCTTTTCTTTGGTTTCCCTTAGGTAAGTAAGCGAGTTCTTCTGGGACAAAAAAGTATTTAAAATACTTGTCCACTGAATAAACTGCTTAATGAGATCATTCGTGGTGTCATCGTTACGTTCCGCTGCGGTAATGAACCACTTCTTTCCAGGAGCTTAATTAATCTTTGTACGTATCATACCCTAGGGTTACTCCTCCGTAGGACTATATTCTTGTACTTGGCGCGTACCCACTTCAGTGGAGACGGACATCCTAACAAAAGCTCTTTTAGACTTCATAATTCTTACGCTCTTCACAGGCAAAATTGTTGAAATCACAATTATACGCTCTTACTTGTTAAAGGAAGACCTAAAACAAACGCTTACGCTCGCTTTTCCTTAGGGATGTCATTTGCCTCCGCTTGTTTTTCGAACCCATTAACAAGTACTCCTCTATATCGTTTCGTTTCTCATCAAAGAATGGAAGTTTCAAATTCGGGTATTTACTGGCGTAGGAAGTGCTTGTGGCTGCGATGAAGTGCTCATTCGTGACAATCTTTGTTTGCGTCAATGTTGACCGCTCATGTACCTTTATCTTCAACATCACAAGCTTTCATTTGCAAACATCTCTCCTCTGCCTTTCACATCATCGTAGAGATTGCTTTATCATCTCTTGCAACTCCTGGAAACACATTTCATACACTTGCAGCTTACAGCGTCGCAGGATCTTAGCTTATTTCATGTTTTTCACTCACTCAACTAATTAGCTCATACTATCTAAATCTTCTGCTTCAAGCCTAGTGCTTCTCTCTTGTACATGCCTCAAGCCCTAAGAACTTTGCTCTCTTATCTTTCAATCCAGCATCTAGCACTTATCCCCTCAAGCCTACAAAAGCGCTATACCTTTTTCTTCTAAGAGTATGCAGCATCTCTGCTGTTCGATCTCCTGCTCTTAGCTAATCTGTTGCTCTGAGCGCTGGCCTTCTTGAGCCATTCTTAATCTCTTAAGCAGCAAATGCTTTAACCGATAAACCTATTGACTTGCATAATTCTACAAATTCAGTATTAGAAGAAGCCATTGTTATAGGATCGCGTAACTCAAAACAAATTTAAATTAATATTCGTTCGTTAAAAATTATCAGGAAAGCAACAAAAAAGTCAACTTCTTAACAGCACCGCGACATACGACAATCACGATTTCGTTCTAAATCTGAGTAAATACCAAAATTACGCCGGAAAATTTGGCTCCCACACTGGAACAACACGACAGCGGGATATAAAACAAAATCACTATCACTTCATACACCTAGTAGAAATATTTACAATAATATTCCACTCTCACCTCCAAACACTCCACTAAACAATAAACACATCATACAATAAATCAAGTAAAAGACTAGTAAACTGAGGAAGGATAATATATTATTTTATATATTAGAATAATACTTTGTTTCTAGTGAAAAAATATCTCAATAAATTTCAAAACTATAAAAATTAAGATAGAAGGAAGATTGATAACTGTAAAAATAAATAAAAATTAATTTTTGTCGACAATCTTTTTAACCTTAGTTTAGAATCTTTCCATAACTGAAGATATTTACTTGACTATTTCAAATAAGACTTAGTGAGTAGTTCTTTTGCTCGCTATATCTAGCTGGGACTAAAAATGAAATAACACTATAACGAACAGAGAATATCTGAGGTCCGAAGAGATTGCGCATAGATAAGTATAACTATTTTTCGTACTGATGACAGAATTGCGCGCATCACCTGGAGGTGGAAAACTATTGCAGAGATTCTGTCTAATGAAGATGGAATGAACTGTCTAACACAATATTCCTGACTTCGCTCACACAACCTAGAGTCACATAATAGTGGGGAAAAAAAATACAAAGGAGCAAGGTGGCAAGAAATTAGAGTACCTTGAGAGATAAAACTTACCATATTAATTGCAGAGCCATTATCCTCAACTAGCTCAAAACCAGTACATTCAAATCGCCTATAATATTACTTCCTCAGATACCTAATAAAAACTAAAAATTAAGGTAAATTATTTACTGTCTTCCCGATGTGACGACCGATGAGAATACTGAAAATCCCGACGCGAGAAATCAAAAGATATTGAGTCTCGCAAAGACGCGCAATCATATCATAAATTAGCTCTTATTACTAATGGAATATAATTTGAGGAAGCGATGAAATGGCTTAAGCATTGCACACAAATTACGAGCTTCATGGAGAGCTAATCTACTTAATTTGCAAGATTGTAAATGTTATTAAGTAAAGCTAATTCTATATTAAGAGAATAACTAAAAATAAAGATCTAATGTGTATTTTATAATTATGGACGACTCTATTGAATTTAAGATGTGTGTTTTATTTTTATTTAAGAAAATATTTGTTTTATAATTAGAATATAAATTAACATTATCATGTTATTATTACATATGCTCAGGAAGAGAGAAATTATTTTAAAAGTTAGGAATATAAGAAAAGTTGACAATTATGAATAAGTATAATATATAACCTTTAAAACAGCAATTACCTCCGAGAGTATTTATATCAAAGCATAATATATTACAAGGATACATATAAATTTATTCCCAGGGTGGTTATAAAATTGGTGTACCAAAGGTCAATGGGTAGTATATTTGGATTGAAAAATAAGCAATAAAAATATAACCTGATTTAAACACCAGCCTCCCCGGGGGCCCCCATATTTCTATACATTAGCCAACTATACAATAAAATAAATAGAGATAATACATAAATATATGACACTACTATATATGACAATATATAAAACATATTCAGTATGAATAAATATTAATCCCATAACTAAAGGTACGATTAATTTGACGGGTGTATACTATATAAATATACTATATAAACCAAGTTATATCTCATAGGTAGTCACCGTGAGTGCTATATAGCGGGAGACAAACACAATGACAGACAATACACGGAAATATGGGCTCGGAAGGCATACACCAGATATATGTCAAAGCATTTCATAGTATTAACATAGCAATATAATTATCCGCAATTGTTCTCATCGAAAGCATAACACGATTCGCCTACTCATTAAAACGTAATAAAGTCGGATGATAAGCTAGGGAGGACGGTTAATAAAAATAACACTAGAATTCTACCTGCGCTATGCTAGGTGACACCTCCGTCATCTAAGATTTATCCGTAGAATCAATTTTTGTATGATGGTATTATTAGGTTGCGATAAAGATAACACTTAATCAAAATTAAATTTTGTCTATTAAGATAGTTTGGAGCCCTGAGCGTGCGTAACACATCTTTGCTGTAGATGATATCTGAACAATATTTTCTTTACACTGTCCGTCCGAGGAAACCACCGTCGGCAAATCCGGAAATAAACCCATTTACTACCTCTAACACATTACCCAAGATTTCCAATTATATAGACCTCATAATTCATAACTCGAGGGTTGATCAGTCATACCTGGGTTCACACATATGGGAATATGTATACCGGCGAGTGCGATTACGAATGGGAGGTCCCATCACATTTACACAAATACTCTCACATCCCGAGAAGATTATACCACAGAGTATCATTGTATAAATGTCGTCTCTATAAAGACCACCAAACCGTGCGGCGAATCACTCGGTTAAGAGTGGAAAGACTGCCATAGAGCGAACCTGGCACTGACAAGCTACCGACCGGGGATCTTTGGAGACATCTTCTCACAGGCAGTAAATGCACCTCTTTAACCCCCTACACCGAACCCGTCCACAATGTTTGCTCGCACTTTAATAACATCAGCAGAGCGCTTTATAGAGAATGGGAAATTGTGAACACACCCTGCGGTTGTAACGCACTGGACCAAAGGTTGTCAGTTTTGGAGTCAGAGTGAGGAATCGACACTGTAGGCAGTTATAAAAAAAACAACCCTTGAACCTCAAGGAACTGAATATAAAGCATAATAAACCTACCGTTTGCGGGAAACATACTCATAGGAAAAACCTAACTAGAGAAGGAGGTGCACCATATAGAGTATCAGTGCAGATCACAACGATCAATAACACGTAAACAAAGATATACGACACACGACCTCGTCTCTATTTGATAACAACCAAAGTTTTATAACAGCATTGCAGAGGTACTTCAAAATCAGCAATTAAAGGAATGGTCCCGTGGCAGATATCCACGGTTGAGCTCAGCGCATCGGGTCTTGCAAGAGCAAAGCCTGCCATGCATTACCCCAACAATACTAGCAGAAGACTTGAAATAGATGGACTCCAGGAGCACTTGAGATATAAAATCAATTCATAATTTTATGGCCCGCACTGCCTATTAAATATCTGACACATCATGCCCACAGTAAATATCATTAGAATACGCGAATCAAGAAATCAGACTGCCGGAGTTTATACGCAGTACCATATCGGGTGCACGCACTTAGACACATAACGATCGTACCGATGGTTATTATATGCCGTCACTCGATATCGAATGTCCGATTAATACTTGTCCGAAACAAAGTCGTTCTATAACACCACAAAGTCATAAGCTATAATATTAATAGGCAATCTATAAATGTTATAAATTTCTTTATTAGCCTCAAGACGCTTCTCCGGCTGCCGAATCAGCCCTATCAGCTGATAGTATAGTGACGGTCAAAGAGGAATTTTATTTGAATTCAACCTAGCTTTGATTGTCAAAATAAAAATTACTTGGATAAATTAATTAATTATAAAATTAGTATTTAAAAAAAATAGCTAAATTAAGGGCTATGATTAGGATTAGGATTATGATTATTATTGTAATACTTAAATACTTTTTAAATCTTTGAAAAAATTAATCAAAATTTAAAATTTACAAATAAAACATCCGGTAATTCCGGGTTACAAATGGGTGGGTACCCACGTAATACAAGGATCATAGCTAGACTTTATTATATATTACCTATATTTAATGTCTTTGTCTAATGCAAACGAGTTGCCTATTAGTAATTAATTAAATCCTTTGTTGCAAACAAAAATTGTGAAATTACATACACATTGAACCCATGATTAGTTAAATACATAAAATAATTAATCAATATATTAATTAAATATGTTTTATTATTTATCACCTAACAATATTAATTAGAGTTAGTCACGGAAAACGCTCTTAAGTCCAAAAGAGAATATAGCAACTTATACTATATAATTAATACATATAAAGACTACTCATGCCCAGTTAAACATCAGTCATCACAGGGACTCAGTAAAGTTGCTAATTGCTCTTTTATAGCCACCATCACACCGAGAGAGTTCAGTATCTTTGATATTTTAGAGTATTATGTTTTTGTTGTAACATTATTGATATATATCCTATAATCTGCAGATTATATATGATCCTAGTAGTAATAATTAACAAGATCGCGGTTATGCAGCAAAAGACTATTGATACAGAACAATAATTAAACTTATCGCCAAGCTTAGTATACTCTGATTACATATCACACGAGCTGCCACGAGATCTTAGTTTAACTAATTTCTATTTCGGTATATTTTTATTATCACTCACTAAAAGGAAGATATAATTCTCAAAGTTTGACAAAACGCTAAAAATTCTCAGCAAAACAAGATGTGTCAACTAGTTGGTTGCGTGAAGAATCTCACATCACGGCGTTCCGGCAGGAAACACGATCAGTGTACCTGTATTTGCATCTCTAACTAAAGATCCACCCCACCATAATCCAAAGGTCAGACGAGTCATTAACATGAACCAACCGCATTCTTTGGTATTTGGATTGCGCCGATGATCCGAGAGGAGGGGAGGTTCCTGGGATAAGGGGTCCTTCCGCAACTACATCTCTATCCCCAACTTCTAGTTTCAGAGGAGTAAACATTGAAGAGAGAGGAAACCACAGTTCTCATTTTCTCACACTAAATTTTATATGTAGAGCTTATCACAGTTAATCATAGGCATCGAGCGCTCTCAGCATGTATCGAGTATGCTCTCCCTCACAGACAAATATTAACCTAGCATATGTTATTATATAATTTATTGGTTTTTAAGTTATTATATTAATTCTATATTTACATTTATATAGATAACTAACATTATATTACACGACTGATTTACCACAAGGAGGGTATAGGGTACCGATGGGGTAGGTTTTTGGGCACTGAGTACCCTCTGGGTCGAGTACTTATTCTGAGACGCATATTTTTCTAACCAGAGATATTATCTCGAAAAAAAAATATCAAATTCCTTATCCCTTGTCCTATATTATATTTTTTATATGACTTATGGGAACAAAACTCTTTAACTCTCGTAGGAGGTCAAGCAAATATAAATAAAGGCAGTCTGGATTACACAACTATGCTCAAATTACAGTTTTTATTCTCTAGATGGTCTAAATGTTATTGTCGTTACACTTTCTTTAAGAGATGATTATTTATTTTATTACACTCTTTATTATTTTTAAAATTCTTTATGAGATATAAATGATAATTCTCTCTATTTACAATAATATATTAACAATTATTAAAGTATTAAACATTAATTTCCTTCGAAGGACTTTTTTCGAATTCTATATTGAAGACGTTGAGATGGTCCAACAGTTAGAGAATAAATATTTCATATGAGATTAGTATCGATTTGGATAGTTATACCAGCGAGACCTAAAATGGTGAATCTAAATTCAAAATATTCATAAAGGAATAAAAATTCTCAAAAAAGACTTGATAGTTTCTACTGATAAAATGTTTCCTTCCCACACACTTAAAAAAACAGAAGCAGATTCTTAAACCATAGAGGCAGTTTTGTAATTCAGGGCCTTATGGCCCGGCATTAACCACTTATTAAGTATATAATAGAGAAACCAAAATAAAGAAAATTAATAAATTTAAATATTAGCAGAATAAGCATAAAATGTTAAAAACATCTAATTTTAAAAACAAAATAAATAATGAAAACAAATTATAGTATCTACTTCATGTACTAAATCTGAGAGCACTTACCAATCTTTGGCCTATCACGTCAACATGAAGGCAAATTGCGTATAATTTCTGCTTATATTATTTATCAATGATGATAAAAACATTGGTTATCAATTTACACTCAGGCTACCCTTCTTCTGTAGAGGACTTATATCTGATAGACCGAACCCTCACCAATGTAATACTATCGGTCACTAAATATATATATCACACAGACCAGCTAAGGTGAGGACATGGCAGTACTATTAGACGTTTATCTCTCCCACTAATTAATGGTTATATTAGGATAATCACTTAGAAAAACTATGAAGAACTTAATATAATAAGTATATACACTCAACCTCATTATCTACATATTCATTTCCATATCCTCTTCTATTAAATTACATAGATACCGTACAGATCAGATATTACTCTATCATCTAACTGAAATAGAACAAATTCATTCATTTCGCGCTCAATATATATAGAGGTAAGTGCGAGCAACAGAAACACACTCACTTTCCTGTTTATGCAATACCATATAGGATTGAATCATCGAGAGCGAGCTAAGCGCGCCTCACAATTTCTTAACTCCGCACAAAATTGAATATAATCTGATATATCTTGTAGGATAAATCGTCAAAGATCGAACTCTTATTAATCTTTCTTCAGAATAAAAAAGATAATAGACACGAATATGATATAAGATATATATAGGAGCTGTACTAGCGTTTCCCAGCTACCAACGAGGAAGTAGTGAGTACATTCTAAAGCAGAGTAAGAAATGAAAGCTGAATGATTCCTTTTCTGTATTTGGCGGAACAGCACTTCATATCCTCAATCCTCTTGAATAGCAAGGAGACAGTTTTCTCTCTGAATAATCTTCATGAGGAATCTCTAGCTAATAATGAATGTTCGAGGTGAACGTTATATACCATATGAATATTAGCGCATCTAATTTTCATTATTTCCTTCACGCCCTCGCTCTAGATACAAGTTTGAGTTTCTGAATTAACCTCATCTTACATGCATCTGGGTGGTATTATAGGTCCGCGAGAATGGCAATCACCTATACTACCTGAGGGTTTGTGAGGCCTCGCGCACGCAACGGTGAGCGGGCTTCAGGAGGCCGGCAGTGGAAAAGCTCTGAAGCCATATTGTATATTATATTACCAAGAGTCGACCAGCGCTGAGAGAGTCCCGGAAGTCGGAGCAGTCTGGAGAGTAACCCTTACGATTAGAGAGATGCTGGAGACTCTGGTGAGCGTTCCTATCCTTGGAGCTCTGGTCCTGTGTAATATGTCTTGAATTACATCACTTGCTATTGGGAGCACGGCACGTCTCAAGGAGTGGGTCGGAGCCGGATTTAAGAGCTTAATAATGCTGGAGAGCCGGAGCATGCAACGGAGTCAGGAGGAGCCGACGTAAACAGAGAATTAATGCCCGGCTACGCGAGAGCATGCCGGTGAAAGTATAGTGTGCGCGCGTTCCAGGTCGTTCCCAATTATGTATTTGTGGGTTGAGTTATACCCTATCCACTTACCTATCCTTTGTCTGGTGTAAGTTCCTGGTCACGTAGGGTTGACGAAGGGATTCATTACTCAAATCACTAGGTATCCGGGGTGCGAAATCGATACTACCTGCATGGCAATGACCAAAAGTGGTCCGGAGTAATGGTGGTTAAAGATAAATATCTAGCAAATTCTTTTCCTTGCTCAAATATACCATCGACCAAATTCGGACAAGTTAGACTAATAAATAGAAATCCCTGCGGCTAATTGGAAAACGCTCTACAAGCCGGTTATTAGCTTAATATACCTAGTGCAATATTTCTAAAATTATAATAATTATATATATATATACATACCCGAAATGGCGATATCAACTTGATTTTAAAATATGGTAAAAAATAATTTCCTCCTTCGTTGAAATAAAACCGGGTGTTTTTAATGACAGTACTACTTCAAGATGATCCTATTAATTGTTAATATTGCCCATATAAAGCCTACCTTATGCTAGGTCAAGTTATTGTATAATATAATAAACGATTTTCTTGATGAGATAACTAATTACCGTAATTTAAGTCTGGGTCCTCTATAAATAATTTGGATAATATTTTGGGAAATTTAGTACTAATAGTTTTCGCTATAGTGCAAAAGGCTTATTAATTACGGGCATATGAACCCTTTTACTCACCCGTCCTTTATATAATGTACATATACGAAACCAACTGGGCGTCATTAGAACATATAATGTAGGCACTGAGTGTGAGGTATAACTTAAAAGAATACGTACCAATATATATACGTTAATCATTTTTAATTTAGTTTCCTTATTCTTCACATAGCTTATCTACTCGAGTATCCGCTAGTCGAGTAGTATATAAAATAGTAAACTTAAATGATGTAGCTTATAATCAAAGTCTGATGGGAGGGTATCTCTATATAAAAAGAAGGCAATTTGCATGTAATAAGTTAACTCTTTACGCGTTGATCCAAGGGCTACTGTCCATGTAAAAATTTCATACTCGGCAAATTTTTGATAGCATTAATCACTGTAAAAGCTGTAATCGCATTGACTTCATCGTACGATAGGGATCTTGTTTTATATGCTCCTGTACTTGAGATAACTTAAGAGCTCAAGTACGGACACTACCTCTATTTACTTCGATAACACACTACACCTATATGTAAGCGAGCCATCCAATATACCAATTAACGATAAAGTATAATTGTATCAGTTATTATATTACCTTTCAGTTTTGTGGAGAGGTCGAAAAACAATCATCAGGAGGTGCGGAGTTTATGTATATTCACCGCTACCGCTTCATATTCGTGACACCGTCGCGGGATGGGCGGTCTCCAATCTCTCTCATCTTACTTGTTCTTCACTATGCTAATCCAGTCTCTCATCCATATACAAATTAGCCTTTTCTATAGCAGTATTATGATTAGTGATATACGTTATTTATATTTGCCTCCATGCCAGAAAAATGATCCCAATTATGAGTTATCCTATTAACTACATATCTATGAATTCCACCTAACTGAGTGTAGCCCGCAATACTACATCTTCTCAATGAACATCTTTATATTGATTGAAAGTCGGTATAGGAAGAATCGAGAGCTAAGTCTCGTACTTTCAGACTTAATCTAATTATTTACGCACTGGCCTTTGGTGTAATTAGTTATACTTCTTATGTGGATAATTACTAAGTGAGGAGCATATTAGCATAGTTTTTACCATCTAGAGCACAATCTTGATATAAGAGTTTTCACATGAGTATTAAAGATACTCTTCTCGCTTTACAATTACCAATAAAACATTACCTGTATGTTGACCTTAATCACTCTTTGAGATGATATTAGATAATCTCCTTGCACTACAAAATTTCTTCGATGTATCAAATCTCTAGCATTAGGAACCCTCGGTCCACACAGAGATCTTTATCCTATACCGAGCTCCGTGAGAGAGGAGTGAGTAGATGAAATTACCTTCACGTGGATCATTCACTTGATGCACTCCCTAATATCAATAACCATATAATCAATTAGTGCTACTTATTTAAGAAACTTTAGTTGAGAGACCCATTTCACGAATCAACAATTATGCACTCACGTTTTCGTTGCGTCAAAATACCTTCTAGAATTACATTTTCATCGTTAGAAATTTAATTAGGTTTTACCTATATTTTCATTGAGTGAGAGTATGAAACAAAAAGGTTTGCGAAGTGGAATCTCTTTTATGACTTTTAACCATTTCGTGGGAGAGAATTGGTCTAATAAATACTGTGCATCACACTGTTCTATAGAGTGTAAGTCGATATCAACAGCACTCAAAAACTTCTGGTCTATATAATAATCCTTAATGTCACTGCAAAAATCTCAAGAATTGTTAAATACTGACGAAAACCAATTGGTCAAAACTGGGATATTTCCTTTTTTGCACCACAACTCAAAGCAATACTCTCATGCAATAAGAATTAAGCCTAAGTCTGCTTGTAACCTTCTTGTGCATGTTAACGCCTAAAGGGCACGACGGCTTCAGGACTAAGCCACCGTGGCAGCATACTCACAAGCGTTAAGGACCAACTGTAAATCATGCGCCCACTTCTGAAGACGATCGGTAGTGAGATTGGGTCCGAGTCTAGGTCGATAATTCTCTTTGTGAACGGGCCTCTCACATGATTGGGCATTGGGCAAGGCAGAGGTAATCTTTTCTTAACGATGCCTTTCGGGCACGCGTACTCGTGACATGACTGTATCAGACATACGAAGATCGCTACACCAGCACGCAACAAATACAATTGTGTGTATAGGAGTTATGAACAGACACCCACAGTCCAAACACAACTACAATACACATTACGAGCGCCACACAACCAAAAAGAAAATAACCATAGTTAGAGACCAAATATAATAAAATTTAAATAAATAAATCACAGATATAATTACCATATTCTTTTACTCCCCTGAATAGATATAACGGGGAGCATCCTCCGTTAGCTTAATAGAAAACTTATTCAATACCAGACACTAATTCCATGTTCCAATGAAGAACTAATTTCCTTCACTCCACTCCTTATACCACGTTACATTTTGTAGAGCAATCAGCACGAGATCAGAGATCTTCGCTAAGATAGCGTGACGTCACCATCCTTTTCCGACGGTTCTCGTGACGTCATTTTGATATGATGCAATTAACTTCCTTCTTCGCAATACCTAATTATCCTAGTACTTGCAACGTTTTTGTCTTTCTCAGACTATTCTCATATCCATTGACTCTGTTATCAATGGGACACGAAATATCCCCCATATTCTGCAGCTATATCGGGTCTTTTGGCTTTACTTTTAAAGTGCGGACCACAGAGATCTAATAAGTTTTCCCTCGTATATATAAATCTATACTACAACTCACTATGAGTTTTATACTCTCCTTATCTACCCACAGCTACTACATTTCTTATCTCTATGGTTCCATTTGGGGGTAAGCCGGCTAATCTAATCAACCCTCATTCAGAGTTGACTATCACCATCTTCGTTATGTACGTATATCTTAATTTGCTATTTCTATGAATATAAAATGTAATCTACTCTTCAAAAAAATATTCTGAATGTCATCCTGGACATCCGGTAAACTTCTGGTACCTTACTTCCAATAACTAGTTTATAGTATGTTACGTAAAATGGAGACTTTATATACTATCTTTATTCCTGTAACACTCAGCACCACTTATATATATATATGATATAGATGAAATTGACCTTTTCATCCATGATATATACTAAATATATCAATACACATAAGTGATGGCTCCTATGAGCGGTTGTTATCTGAGTACAATCTACTTTACAAATATTGACGTCCAAATAAAAAAAGATTGTGACTGACGGGTTTTCCCTCTGTAAAATTTTCCACTCCAAACTCGCATTCCAAAACTATGAATTTGTTTTGAAAAGATTCTCCTGAGAATCTTCCTCAGCGTTCTCGGCGATGGGGATAGCAACTTCTATGGTATGCTCGTCCCCACACTTACGAGGACTCGACAACACAGTCGACTCCCAATAGCGAGGTAGGCTGACTCAGGGGTAATGCGCACCTTTGACATTCCCAATGACTACATCATAGACGACTTCGGCAGCACTGCCGCGGTTGTCCTACCCACGTAGTAAGGGCGGTATCCACATCTACTATTCGCGAGAGGAATTCTATCCTGTACCTGTCCAGCAATCTTATCTCATGTTTTCTCCACATAACACCTCTTAGGATACGAAATTTCTCTCGCACAACTAACTAACCGTTACAAACCCAGTATCTCGGAAGGTTTTTGACTTGATGCCATTCACCACGTCCATTAAAAAAGTTTTTTTTGAATAAATCAGGTTTAAAAAAAAGGGGGGGGTGTGACAACTTGTTCTTTTCCACCTTCTTTACTTCAATCAGGAGATTCGGCTCTTCCGGCTCTTCACCTGAACCACTCAGGACTTTATTGACTCAGTTTTTCTTTCTTTTTTTTTATTAATTTTTTTTTTTTAAATTTTTAATTGTATTTGCTTCCAGAGACTCCGGATGCTCCCCATGCTCTTTACTTCTTCCTTCTGTTTGCCTGAACTACTTTGTCCCTCTACACTAACTGTTGAAGATATGGAGGGGCTCTACAGTCCTCTATGCGAGATGCCCCTCTCTCGACGCTTGTAATAGTCACGGGATCACCCCACCCATGGTACGTGCTACTGCGTACGATGATTCCTGTCTGTCGCAAGCTTCCGCTACTGATTACTTAGCTTTCATGTGTTGTTGCCCTTGATATGTATGTGGTCACTAACTTTAATAGATTACTATTCGTCAGAGTAAACCACTGCCCTCTCGATCTAAAATATTATTATTGTTATGTGTGCTTTTATCAACTGATTGTGATTCCTTGCGTGACTGTTTGTTACGAACTTTAAATGATGACCTTCCATATATCCCTCTGAACTTACTATAATCTCCTCCGGTATCTTTTCACTTTGTTCCCTTAGGTAAAGTATGCGAGTTTTTTCGGGACAGTATTTAAATAACTTGTCAACTGAGAAAACTCAATGAGATCATCTGGTGTCATCGTTACGTTTGCTGCGGTAATCCACTTCTTCAGAGCTTCAATTATCTTTTGTAAGTACACCCTGGGGTTATCATCCTCCGTAGGACTCATATTTTTGTTCTTGGCGCCGTACCCACTTTCAGTGAGACCGTACCTCACTAACAAAGCTCTTTTTAGACTTTCATAATTCTTCAGCTCTTCAACAGGCAAATTGTTGAACACACTGACCGCCTTACTTGTAAGAAAAGACCCTAAAACAAACGCTCGCTTTCTTAGGGATTTCATTTGCCTCCGCTTGTTTTTCGAACCATTAACAAGTACTTCCTGTATATCAATTTACGTTCTCATCAAAAGAATGGAAAGCTTCAATACGGGTATTACTGGCCGGTACGGAAATGTCTCCTGTGAGGCTGTCTTTTGAGTGGCTTTGTGAGATACCAGTGCTCGTGTTGGTACGCTGGTCCTATCTCACCTCCGGAGCCCTATCATTTGCAACATTCTCTCCGCTGCTTCTTAGCATCTTTATGTTTCAATACACTTTAACTCTTTGCGCTTACAGCTTCAGGATATTCCATTTCCATCCTCAACACTTAGCTTTCTCTCTTTAAAAGCTTCTCAAGCCTGATGGATTTCTTCTCTTCATCTTCAAGCTTAACCTCTATTCAGCTTCAAAGCCGCTCAACTTTTCTTCTCTAGAGTAGAACAATTCTTCTGCTGTTCGATCTCTGCTTCCTTAGCTAACTTCTGTTGCTCGAGCGCGGCTTCTTGAGCCATTCTATCTCTTACCTGCAGAGCGAGTTCTTTAATCGTTAAACCCACTTCGCCTTGCTAATTCTACAAATTCCAGTAATTAGAAAAAGCCATGTTATACATCGTTGTACTCAAACAAATTATAAAATATATCGTTCGCTAACGTAAACAAAGTCACTTCTTACGCACGAGACCGCAATCAGACGTTTCTACCAAAATTCCGAAAATTTGGCCTCCCACTGATACAACTCGGCAAGGAACATTTCTTTACCCACAAATTAACGATAATATATATATATATATAAATATTATACTATATATATATATATATATATTATCACTAACTAATAATAATAAAAAGCATGGTATAAAACAAACATTAGGTATTAATTTACCAAAAGCTTGTGGGAAAATAGTATTTTAGACCCTAAACCCAAAGTGAGTAAAAATCAGGAATTCCGAAATTACTATTTTCGCTTCACTCCAACTTGTACATTTTAACTTCCTTACTTAACCAATAATATAATAAATATTATTAATATATAAATACTGTTAAATATTAATTATAATATATAAATAACAATATAATATATATATATTAAATACATATATATATATATATATAATATTTATATCATATACTATCATATTACATATATATATACTATATACTTCATATATAATAATATTATAATAGTAATTAAAATTATAACCAGTGTTAACCCAAGAAATAAACGCTTTTGTTGAATAGCAAAATATCTATTTCAACCATACGCAAAACATCATATACCATGCAGAGCTTCAATAAAGAGTAGATAGTAACCAGAAGATATCAAGTAATTACACATATACAATCCAACTGTCCGCATATTGAGTGAAATACTTAAACATATCTTCTAGCACAGGGTTTTACCAAACATTCCAATGATGATATATAACGCTGGCCTCAAATATTTCAGCAAAATGGCAAAAATGAAATTCACCAACAAGCAATCAACTGATAAACTGAATATGCGACTAGGAGGGCGTTTACTCAAAAATAAAATCCCAGCACAGGAACGCCCAATTAAATTAATGGATTGGTTGAAAAGATATTAATTATATGTCATAAACTTATACTCTTCCAGCGAATAAACAATTCCTTGGCCAGGCCCAGACAACCAAATAACCCTACATTCCAAATTGATACCAGACCTCCTGTCGAATAGGCCTGTACAATATACAATGCAATTATACTCAAAACTCACCAACGTATCTTCTGAGTCCTTCAAGTGAAACAAAGTTAGACGTTGAGCTTATAACCAGTCCAGATAACTAATAAATACTCGTTTATCAGAATGAAATGTCTAACCTGTTTATGATCAAATCTTTGATCAATGAAATCAATGTCTTTAGACTTAAAATATTAACTAATAAAAGAAACGGAATAATATATTAGAAATATAACTAGCTGAACAACCAAGATCGGTTATTTTTTCTGGTAATAAATTTAAAAAAACTTTTATAAAAAAATGAATACATAGTGCTTTTATAACTCAAACTAAGTTTTCTACATCCATAATACATGCCGATTAATGTCCGCAGATATCGACCACACAGTATCATGCGCAATTAATTTTCTCTGAATGGATAGAAACTTCAGTACAAAATAATCAAAATTATATTTATCTTTAATACATATCTCTTGACATATACGATCAACGACCTACATATTGTACATGCCAATAATTGTCATTTATATGTCAGTCAATGTTATAAGTAATAGCAAACATCTAGTTACTCAATAACAAAAATTAGCTCCTAACATTAAATTTACTACAGAAGAAGAAACTATTAAATAGGTTATTAAATATATAATATTTATGTTCAAAAATGTGTAATAAACTAAATAATAGTTTTATATTTTATAACAAAAAACTTTCATTAGACTTGATCTGATTATTGATATGTAATCTTAAAATTCTTTAGCTGAAAATTAATAATTCAAATTTGAAATCGTCATCAACAATACGATCGATTCGATAAATGTGGCCATGTCATAAAGGATCAGCTGACTATTTACTATAACTGTTAATCTAATGCAAAAGAGTTGCCTATTAGTTGATTCAATAAACCTTTGTTGCAAAACAAAAATTGTGAATACACACATTAACCATATGTTAATTATATATAATAAATTAAACTTACAATTAGTTTTATATTATCACAGTATATTTAATTGCGAAACTTCAGAATATAAATTACAAATCATGACCAGCTTACCTGCCAGTCACACCTATCTAGCAACATATTCAAGAATGCAACTAATCTCCTGTCAAATTCAATCACCTGCAAAAGGACGGAAGTATTTGAACATACCAATAGCAAATAATAAAATAACAATCTACTCGTATTCGATAAAAAAAACTTAATCACCATTAATCATCATTAACAATAAAGCATAAAACCATATGGTACTCTTAAAAATTAATTAATCACCTAGTAACCATTAAATTTAAAAACAAATATTACATTTAACTTGTAATACAATAAATCACAGAAACAAAGGCACTTCTGGTACAAATACACAATCTAACCATATAATAAATAATTGATCGAGAAGACATTAACGAGGCATTTTGTAGGTACCATCAAACTATATACACTTTAAGTTAACAACAATGCAAAAGCGAAAGATCAAATATTCTTATTTTTACTATTTATATGAGTTTATGTAATATAGATTACGCCTCTCTAACGAATCACAGTCATTAAAAACAAGCAATAAAATGATGTATATATTTATTAATATTAATTTAGTAAGTAAAAACAAATATAATACAAGACATTGAAGAGAGATAGGGAGATTGGTATTACTCATTGTTATAATTATATAATATATATATATATATATTACTACGTCCCAGAAATAACAATCTTTCATTCCAATCAGAATAAAGAAACTAACGAAAATCGAAGATTTATAATAATTCTATATCATTTAACAAAAAATGCATTTATTCATATAAAACTTATTTATATATATCATATTTAATAAATAAAACATTAATATATTATTATAAGTAATCAGCAGTATCCTTCGCATTCGCGTCTAAAAATATATTAAATAATATACAATAAAATAATAATAAATTAATAAAGCTTTGTTAACAACTGACCTAAATTTGACAATTACACATTATATAAAAGTAAAGTCCTTAAAAAGTAATGAGTTCTTCATTGTTGATGTGAGTTTCTCCTTAATCAATATAAACATTTTACACAGCAAGTTGAATTCGAGGTCATTGCCAGCAATAATTATAGATAAGATAGACCTAAATGCAAATAAATAATATTGCAAATAGCAATACGTGACCTCTATTTTAAACAATATAAATGAACCCACAATTATATCTATCATGTACCACTGCATTACATTTAGGATTTTTTATGGATTTAACAACAGGCGTTATGATAGAGTTAATAGGAAGCTTTAATGGCTAGGTATTATATAGTGATATATGGTGTTAGTGTAGGCTTCTGAATGGAAATCAAAAGTATGTATGAGCGTGGTGTAATGAAATAAATGGGTGTCAATGGTGATATATTATGGTTTTAGGATAATAGCTAGGAGTGAGAACCAGTTGTGGTATGGTCACCTTGGTTATTCATTTTGTTATATGGATGGGGTTATGAAAGAATTCGAGGTGGGGAGGCAGGAAATGTCATATGATGAGGAGAATGGAGATGTATTTTGTAGATGTGCCCTACCTATTAATATGCGGATGATTTTGGTTATTTGTGTGTGGCGATCTGAAGAGAGTTTGAGAGGCTAGTAGAAGAGATTGCAGGGTGTGAAAAGGTAGAGGTCAGTTTTGAGAAAGTAAAATAGATAAGGTAAGGTTATGTGGAGTGTGAGTCAGGAACAAAAGTCGTCAGTCGTGAAGTTTATGTTTAGATGGTGGATGATGAGCAGCGGAGGCAAGTGTTTAAATATTTAGGGTATGTGTTGGGAGTGTGATGCGACGTGTAGTAGGAAAGTTGTGAAAATGGCAGGAAAGGGTGGCCTGGTGCAATTAAATCCTTGATGAGTAAAGGGACTAAGTCTTGATGTGCGCTTAGGATGGTCCATAATGAGGGGTATGTTGTTTTGCCATGAATGTATTATTAGTTGATGTAGTGATGACTATGGCTGAATAAGAAGTAAAAATAAGATTATAAGTCAATGTGTTTCAGATATGACAATCTTAGGGCCGTGAGATCTGAAGGAAAGAATAAAAAATGAGGAAATGATACTATTAGCAGAGATGAACGTATTAAGGTGGTTGTGGAGAAAGGGATAAATGAGGAGAATAAATGAAAGTATGTTGAGATGGTTTTGGGTCATGTGAATATGTATGAATGGATATGGTTGGTTGGGTTAAAGCGGAGATGTAATAAGTGGCGAATAGTTGGGAACGAGACGCAGAGTCTAGGAGAGACTGCAAGAGGAGAAAGTGGAATGAGAGTCGGTGAGAATGTCTGAAGGAGAGAAATTATTATTATTAAGAGCGAGAAGAAAGGTGTAATAACAGGAGTGAATGGCGGGGGATTGTGAAGGGGGTATGGTTGTGGCCTCACCTGGGCAGGGATGAAACCTCGTTCAATGTTGAGATGGTTGGTCAGTTGACGATCTTCGGTAGGGATGAGAGGGCATGGAACTGGTGGGATTTGCCAATGAAGCTTAACGGGGGTGTGGATTTTTTATGATCGGAGGGCGATGAAGTTTCATCAGCCGAGCTTAATTAAATGGGTAACTTATATATAGTCTAAAGGGAAGGGGGCGTTAAGGCTGGGCTTCTTTTTTCGAGCTTATGTCATTGCTCTGCCTATCTGGGCTTATTCTTGTTTTCCGAGAAGCTCGTCCGACGCACCTACCAGGCACCATTCTATAGAAGATATAAAGGAAGAATAAGGAAGGAAGAAGAAGGGGTCTTAAAGAAAAGAATATTAAAAATATATAGGAATATATTAGTTATACTATATATATATGAGTATATAGGATAATAGAGTATTATATATATAATATATATATATAGTATTAAATATTAGTATTAGTAATGTATTATTATATTATGATAGCATATGATAAGGGCCGAAGATATAAGTATAATAATATACATATAGGCTTTTATAAGAGGTGTTAGCTGCCAGAACGAAAATCATAATAATTGGTATCATTATTTAATAATTTTAGGATTTAAATACATTAAATTATTGGGTAAACTAACCTAACCTGTCTAGCCAAACTTAACGAACCTAACCTAACCTAACGGTAAACCTAACCAACTTAACCTAAATTAACTACCTAATATTAACGGAGTCCAACCTACTGTATAAATGTCCAGTCAATATTCTCTTATTATAAATACGCATAATAATATGTATATGTTATATTTATTAGAACTTCGCCTGATAGTATGCCAAAGTAGGATTAGAACTATTCACCACATAATACATTGCACATAGAGAATGCTATTCATAATATTACGTTAGATATAGGGTCAAGTACACCATCGTACGGTGATATATCCTAGTCATATATATAATATAGTATAGAGTTATATGAGAATATGATATGTGACGAGAAGAGGGAGGATGAGAGGAGAAGAGCAGAAGAGAGAGATCGATAGCACGATAAAGTTAATAATAGTTGTCTCGGAGCGGGAGTCGCCCAGCTTGAGATTTATCATACAAGTACTATAAAAAAGTATATATATATATTCTACATATTTATATATAGTATTATAATATAATATAAATATAGTAGGCTATATAGGGAGAGAGTACGTCTTAAAGTTGTTTTAACAATCATGGGCTTTATATATATATATATATATATTTATATATATCTTATAGATATTATATATATATATGCTATCTATGAGATACTTTAAAAGTTAGCATCTGATTTAGTTGAGAGTAATTTTACCTTTACGCTTAAGGTTTTAGGAAAAAAGTTTCCAAATTCCATTTTTTTCTCTGGAGTTTTAACGATAACTTCGCCAGTCCAGTCTTGGTCTCAACGCTTCATCCATACTCTTATAGCTAACCAATAAGATTAGGAAGATGTTCTATCCACAAAAAGGGAATCTGAGTCAAATTTGACCTACAGTATCTTCATCTCAGGACCGGAGAGGAAAAATCCAAAGTTCCGCGGTTTGATCCCTAACATCACACATCAGACTTTATAGGGGCATTCAAAGGTAGTTGATTTATATAATTGATTAAGGTTTGGCGATATACGAAAGTATTTCGTGGTCATGACGTACTCTCAATCTCTCTTTCTCGTCTCTCTCTCCTCCTCCTCCTCTCTCTCTCTCTCCTCTCCGGCTCTCTGCTCGATCTCTCTCGATCGATCACGTCTCGTTCGCATACTCTTTCCTCTCTCACTCTTCTCGTACTTACATCATCTCTCGTCTTCTATCTACATTCTCTCATCATTTACATTCCTTACTATATCATATATCTCTTTCATCTTCATATTATATATATATACTCATATATATTATATATATCTCTACTCTATCTTCTACTATACAATAATTCATATATATATATCCAGTCTCTTTCATACACTATGTATATCTCACCTATCCTTATATACTCCTCATATATATATCTATCTATCCTTCTCATCATCTCTCTCTCTCTACTTCTCACTTCACCTATAGTCATCCTCATCTCTACTCATCTACTCTCTCTACTTCACTCTATATATTCATCTATACTCTCTTCTCTCTCTCTCTCTATCTATCTTCACATCTTACTACCTCTTCATCATCAATATATTCATATCTATATTACTACTTCTATCTCTATTACTATTACTTAGATATATCTCGCGTGGGAGCTCTCAATCCTTGTCTTCCTTTCCGACCTCTCTCTCTCGTCTCTCTCTCTCTCTCCTTCAATCCTCCTCTCCCTCTTTCTCTCCGTCTCTCACTCTCTCTCGCTCTGTCTCCTCCTCCTTTTCCCATCTCTCAGCGTGACTGATAAGAATCTTCAAAACGCTCAAAATCATTCGAAAAGGTTATATATCATTTCTCTCTCATCTCATTACTTGCATTATCTACTCTCTCATCTCATATTCATATATTCTCATATCTCCTATTATCATTTCTATCTATTATCTCACATCTCTTATGTATATATTCACTTCTCTATATATTTACTATAATCTATTCATATATATTAATATTCTATCTTCACTCTCTTTCACCTCTTCTCTCTCCTCATCTTCTCTTATATAATATATATATTCTAATTATATATAATAATAATATAATTATATATATATAATATTATATAATAATAAAGATAAATATTATATAATATATTATATAAGTCTTTATAATAGTACTATTTATAAATTAATAATAGGTATATATATATAAGATATAAGCTGCTAGGGTGGTGAATAAGGAATTGATAAAGTGGAGGAACGGGAACAGATTAGTAGGGGTTGTGGTGGGTTTGTTGGGAGAAGAAGGGGTAATATCAGAGTGAATAATATGAATAGTATGTTAAGATGGTATTGGTCATGGGTTGTGAAAGGAAATGTGAAATGAAAGTATAATACGGTTTGGGAATTTAATAAAAGCGAGGATGGACAATGCAACGTATTAGAGAGTTATGTGGTGTGATAGTTTAATGAAGTGGGGGTGCTAGATATGATGGTAAGGATATGGGAAGTGATTAGGACCCTGTTTATAGAATGCCAATAAGGACTTCCGTGGGCCGTTCGTAGGTTTTGATTATTTATTGTTGTTGTGTTTTTTTTACGATATTGCTAGTATATGTATACTCCACATGAATTTCAGTGGTGTATTGGACGGTGGCATATCGAGAGAGTAAGGTGAAATCCCGGAAAGTAAATAAATTCAGAGTTTCTGAGATAAGAAAGGTCATGCAATAGCGAGAGAATTTTATAAAACATGATATAAATATCCTCGAAAAGAGAGTGATATACGGGTTGCTATATCAAGCTCTAGGCGAGATAAGGGAAACGACCAATTAATGATTGGGGGAATAATATACAGGCGTAACATAAAAGTGTTTGGAGACTATGAGGCAGTTAAAGACCATGTAGCGGAAACCGACAAATATGAGAAACAACATCTTGTCTCTCTAGTGCGATATTATCATGGGAGAAGATATTCTGCGAAAGATAGACAACGGCGAGCGTAACAGGAGAGGAGGACCTGAAGTTTCCATATGGCACACCTCAGCGTGTAACGCTTAATAGCACCAAAAAGGTGGAAACACACCATATAGAAAGAAGTAAAATTGAATGAAAATAAGAACACAGATAGAGTTAGGATTTGTGCACTCGACGCCGAACGGAGGGGACAAGAGGGTGTTGCGGCGATGATTTTCACACTACCGCTCTGATTTAGAGGGGACGAGGGGCGCGGAGAGAGGGGAACCGAAGCTCGGCAGCGAGACACCGCAAAAATAGCCGACTCTGCGAGCGACAAGAGTCGGGGGTATCCGAGTTATGGGCTCACCTCACCATGAGAGGAGGGGGAAAGGAGGTCATAGTAAACCATAACGGCTGGCACCGTGTCCCGAGGGTTGGCCCGCCCCGGAAAGTGGCCGAGAAGAGATCCAGACTCCTGGCCATCTGTCGCGCTGATATAATACGCCTTGGGCCCTCATTGCCTTTATGTGAGAAGAGGTGAAAAAAATAAAAATAAATGAGAGGACCTGATGGATTTTGGCGTTTTTAGAGCATACGTAACTTAGTCCTATAAATGAGTTTATGTGATATCATGTTGCCGTCGGAGCACATGTAAACCTCTGCATTAGAATAATGAGGGACTCATATATCTAGATAAGTTAGCCATTAAAAAAACAAAAAAAATATCAAAAACATGACGGAGTCGTAAAAACATGAACCCAGGAATCCACTAATACCCTCACACCATTGGGCACTACAATATTAATTATATATAGGTAAATATTAGATATAAAATACACTTCAATAGAATTATACCTAAATATATCTAAGACATCGGTCATGAGAATCGTACGGTCATTAAAATTATTATATTTACATATAAATAAGTAGTAGGTAGTTAGCCGTCTCGAGAGGTCTATACCAAGTATCTATATATATATAGTGAAATGATTGTTGGTTGGCCAGGTAGTGTCCATTGGCATACGAGCATTCATAAAATGGGTATGATCTTTACTCGAGGTAAAGGTTAAAAGTATATCTTTTTCATACAAAGTCGCCTAAAATCTTTAAGAACAATGCGAAATAATCGCGCGTACAAGAATCCAGAATATATTTACAAAATTTTGAGAAATTTTTAATAGATTCGATAAGAATGGAGTTGGACTCTTACAAAGATTAATTATAGTTGTGGGAACAAGGTCTGGCTGATCAAATCTTCGCTCCACACTCTCTTCACATTCTTACTTTAACTCCTTTGAAAGACCATCAAGAAAGGGAATTGAAGTGGTTATTCCCAAAGGTGAAAGGAATGATTAAACTTCCTTGAGACTCACGCATAAAGTCTGTTAGCAAAGGCAGCAATGTTGCTTCATTGAGAGAGAGAAGAGGAGGAGAGGCGGTCGTCTTTACCTTCGCAACTCGTACTAAAAGATGATTTGTTTTGAAATTCACTTTCATCTGAATGTTTTGCTCGAAACAGCGTTTCAGAGAACAGAGGAAAGGGTCACAGGTATTTGTATATCTATAGGATTAAATATCGATTAATAAAGCAGTTTATGTGCTCGAATCTAATTATGCTGTGCACTAAATTACTGGAAGACTGCCAATGTTCGCATAGACATATTTATAGGAAGATGAGAGGCGTAAAATTAGTTAAAGGTCATAAATACCTATAAACTTAATAAAATATTTACGAATTTTGTAACCACACAGTCTTTCCTCTTAAAAAAATTCATTTAAGTTTTTATAATATATCTTCGGAGAGAGCGGAGGCGAGGAGAAGAATAATATTCAGTGAAATGCCATTCAAGCTCCTCTATAAAGCTTCAATCAAGTGCTCTTAATTGAAATGTTTCTCTAGTATTCGCGAGTCAAACTAGATTATCATCTAACTATCCACCTATAAACCTTGTTTCCGCCTATTCTTTATAAGCGAGTTTTTTATATCTATTTATTTGGTTGACAAGGCATAAATCTTTGTTCTAATAAAAATTACATTGTCCACCTTGGCAATCTGAAATAGTAATACCAGAAAGTTTCATTCACATGGATAATGAAAAGCTTAACGTATAAAATTTAACGCCTTCTTACGAACTATTTTCGATCAAAACATAAATAGAATCCTTATCTTAACAGGACCCCTCCCTTAAAATAACACCTTTAAATATTACATAACTCTCTGTCTCTAACTCTGCCAGTTTGCGTTATATCGCTTATTATTACTCAATACATCAATAGTCGAAAATTTAAAATTTTAGTTACCTATAAATCAGAAAGTGATGCGAACTATTTATTATTTACAGCCTTCGTAGTATAAGCCTCCGCTAGAGACTCTCTCTTGGATTAATATTAGTAGAGTACAGCGTGGCAACTAATCTAGGGCCACAGGAAATGATAGGTCTATCAACCGGCCACCAAGGAGGTACAATAGTATTTCGCTCATTATCTATGTAAACAAATGAGTTATGAGGTGTACTCAAGATTGATTGGTTGGACTTTGGTTAGTTATTCTTTTTTGCATAATAAAAAATTTAAAATAGCGAAGACTCAAATTAGGGAACATCCATATACTATCTTTTGGATCGAAACTTAAAATTTTGAAGAAAGGGTAAAGAGGGGTCTTCACGAGAGGGTCTAACCCATGCAAGGGCGCTCGCCCTTTTTGTATAGTAAAAGAGCTTTTATAATAAGGGAATAATTTAATAAGAGGGGTGGATCTTGGAAGGACTTTAGATATATTATATTATAATATATAAAATGATTTATAGGTAGATGATATATAGGTTAGCTCCACCTTATTATATATATATGACCTTATTTGTAATAAACTATATTAGATATTTAGTAAAAAAGATTTATAATACATGGGGAAATTTAGTAGGATAAAATAGGTAAATATATTTATGATTTATAATTAAGGAATAAAAGTAAATAAACAATTTTTATTAGGATTATCTGTCACAAATTATATTATATATATTTAATATTAATATATATATATATATCAGAATTGAGAATTGATATAGTGACTATAAAGTGTAAAATCAACACTTATAGAGCTGAATGTATAAATATATACCAAGTGATATGGGGATAGATGTTTTGGAAAAGGAGAATGAGAGGACTGTCCATATTCAATATATAATATGGCCAAGAATCTAAATCAAAGTCAGCAATTAGATATGGTTTTATGAGGGGGGAGGCGAATCATATTGTAAAGAACATATTATTTAATATGAGCAGGCTCAATATTGATTTTCGTCAATATTCACACAATAGGCTGTAATATCACGAGCATAGGTAAAGAATTAGAGTGATAATGGAAGGAGTAGGTTAAGGACGGAGGAGGTCATCGCATACAATCAATTGACGGACAATATATATACCTGAGGTTCTTGTTAACCGATCAGCCTATAAGAGGGTAAATGTTGACTTAACCTCTCTAGTATCTTGAAAGTCCTAACTGAGCCTTTCCTTCCCTATCGGAAATATAAATCCAAGACTTTTCCAGGGCCAGCATTGCAGTGACTCACTCTATCACGGAAAATAAGTTTGGCCATAATTACGAAAGAGTTGTTATTATATATTATTCTTTTATCCAATGGATGATAAATTGAATTAAATAAAATGTAACTCAGTAAATATTTAAGTGTGAGAGTATACGACAAGAGCAAAGCTTATTGAGAGGTGTAATGGTTGAGTAATTTTAGGAGAGGATTGGGAGATTTTGGGATAAGTAGAATGAGAAATTCTGCCTTGCACAAGGTTTTTTATATCATTTTTTTTTTTTTAATTATTTTTTATTTTTTATATTTATCCTTAGTTTATAATTTGACATTTTATTTTTATCTCTCAGCATGTCAGCAGGGTCTATTGGTGTGACATACATTATAGACTTAAGACATTCAGCAAGAATTCCTTTTTAATCCCACGCACCTCTAAGGCGGGACGTTTGGGAAGCATTTGTCAAACACCGCTTTCTATTACATTACGTACTTACCTGGACATTTTGTAAGGATACATAACGAGAGGAATTTATACTTACTACTTCTAATTCTAGTTTAAGCAACAATCTATCATGAAACTGTTTCCGATAATGATTTAAAAGAAAGAGGCTGGACTTAATAAATATTTTTGTTTGTTGGAGTAGGAGGGATATAGGGCCAGAAATTCGAGGACGGTACTGTAGACTATTGCTACAAGAAGACTTGACATGCAGTAATAAAAAGCTCATACCTCATTATTTCCTCTCTTTATGATTTTAGGAGTGATTGATATAATAAATGCTTATAATAATAACAATTAGGCTTTTTATATAATTTTTTTGGTAACGTGTTATGACAATATCTGGTAAAATTACTGCTTTAAATAAAGCTTATGACATGTTTACTCAGGTGGGTGTTGCGCGAGATGTTCCGAATGATTTCACCTTGCCAGATATACTAGTGTCTTCTTCCATTTGGCAGTTAAATTTTTTCCAATGATCTGTCGTATAGCTCATGCTCTCAATGAGAAATATTGCAGTACGTTTTATTTTCCTTACCGAATGTTTTGGTAACTTAGGGGTTCGTAGACAGCGCACCTGTGGAATTAGGAGGAATATACATACTTGCTCACTAGGAGAATGTATTCCTGCTAGCATGGTTGAGTAAATATCTGTTATGAGATTTAATCTCACCAACTGACAGATGGGCCCGGTCAATGTGTGTTGAGGAGCGGTCGGATAAAAATATATAGGGGGAGGTTTATTTATTTTTGTGTAGTATATACACAACGATGTGGGTAAAGCCAAAAGGCCTACGTAATTATGCATTTATTTATGAGAGACTCACATTAGTTACTTTCTTGGTCAAGCGCGAATTAGACGAGTTACGCGGAAGAGCACATGCCCCAAAATCGTGTCCGAGTAGACGAAGCGCCTTATCTCGGCAAACTGGAGATATGAAGAATATTTCTAGGACGAGAAACATATATTAGGGCAATTTCTTACTGGGAGTAAGACCCTTGTGTCATATTTGTAACGCCGCAGAAGGAGCCTCAATCTGGCGGGCTAAATATCAGTATCAGTGACGCTACAAGGTCCGAAGAGATGATATCCGATGTCTTCATTTATTTAACCCCTTATTGAGTTGGTCCATCTTTCTGACCCGATCATTTAATCAAGGTAGAGAGCCGCAGGTATTTGTCTGTTCTTATTCGGGATAAGTAAGATGCTTAATGAGTAATCAAATAAGATTTTACCACTACGCGCCCACGCATATAACATTGTTTGGGTGAGGCATAATAGGTGTCCGGGGAGAAAATTTTCTATGACCGGTTTGAGTAGGTTACAAACGCTTGTATTCGTCCAAGTATGGAGGAGGCGCATAGGAGATGAAATCTGCTACCTTCGGATAGCAAAGGGAGTTAGTTAACTTGTTTAGTTTAGAGCGCAACAAAACGGAAAGGTTTCTTGCTTCACGTAAGGAACACATGTCGAAAAGCAATATGGAGAATGTCGAATTTGCTAGATGCGTTGACCTGCAAATAGTTATGGTGGGAGGCGCAGATAGGCGATGGAGTTTTTATCTATACTAAATCCTATTTCAATTAAATGAGACATAAAGCAGGTAACTCTGGGAGAAACGGCGCGCCGGATAGGACTGGCACGAGAGACCGCAGGGAGGGTTACGTTGTTTTGGTTCACGCTCTATATGAGCGCTACTTCATGTAGAGTTTATACCATCATGGAGAGTGTCCTAACTTCTTCTCTGAAGACTTATCCTCTAAATCTGCCGGAGAGTCTTGGAGGATAATTAACGTCATAATGCATAACTACTGTCTTCACCTTCTTTGATTCAGGACACGGATAGCAAACTCTGTAATTATCCTGTTGTACTCTAAACTATGTGATTGTCATTATAAGAGCTGAGGACAAACTCGGGCGCGGTCTTCAAGAATAAATCTAAAGATCCGGTTTAGATTCGCCTTAAGGGTTGTCACTCTTGATGTATTGAATTGTTATGGTGTATCTTGACTATCGACATGGATCGGCAGCCTAGATATTCCGAGTACTGGGAGCCCATATTCTGAGGCGTCATGCGCCACCGTAAGACTAACCTTCAACACCGCGCAAAGGATCAGCTCTTTGCGCACCGATGGATGAAATTAACATATGTTGGCAGGAGTATCCGTCAATATCCGCTAGGCTAGTTTCTTCAGTCACTTCGCAATATGAGTTTTATGGGTGTCCGTTTATATAATAAATATCCCATTTGCTAGTCTCACTCGGCATGTATAATTCCTGATTATAGCGTATTATCCAATTGAGAGAGTTTTTAATCGCAAATGGCACGATCATTCAGCATATAGGTCACTAATCATAATCATTAATAACGCAGGGTCTATATACCCTGTTTCATGTAGAAAACTTGTTATTCAAAATGGTGGATTAATGAGTATTTATTTACAAAATCCTCATAAAATGTCATAAGTATCGGGGGTACGCTTACTTGCCGCTAGTACTTATTTAATCATTAATTGACCAGATCTATATATTATGATATTATACTATTCCACGGACTACTACTTTATCTTACTGAGGCTTACTATACTGTAACTAAATCGGGTGTCATAGGGGTTTAAAAAAGCATGAAAAGGTGGGACATCAACTATCTGAGCCATTTACCTCACTCACTCCCAAAGACTACTGGATGCAAGAGCGGAATGAAATTATTGTTATTTGAGATTAATTAGTTTATTATATATGGTTTACGAAGTGGATGGAAGATTATCCATTACCTATTCATATATTTTGTACCTATATAGTGTATTCGCGTTATATTATTACTCTAGTTTATATTTTTTATTATACCTAAATATAATTTAATTTTATTAAATTATGTTATGGGTGGTATTTAATTATTTGATTCGGGGCGATTATTATTAGGTATAATTATTTTCATTATGTAAATGATTAACTACGAAATGGAGTGGGACCGAAATCCAAGGTTTGGTAAGGTTGCTGTTAGTTATAAATTGGATATATTATATTATATTAATTTAGTGGTCTTGGTAGTTTATAACATAGATATTTTATGAAATGAATATTAGTCCATTATTAAATTTATAAATTTTATTAAATAATTATATAATTATTATTTATTCTTGATTTTACTTTCATTATTTATAGGATGATGCGTAATATTTTTAGCATTAATATATGTGACTTATTGGAGAGGTACTATATATACTTTCATTATTATTGGAGTTCTCTTGAGATTTTGAGCATTTAGTTAATTCGAGATTATTTATCTTCATTCACACATTATTTTGAGATATTATTAATCCATTTAGTTATTGAGGTAATTTATTTGTTTCTATTATCACCGTGTTAATTTAATTATATATTTTTATAGTTATTTAGTTTATATCTAAGTTGGATTCTCATGAACAATTATAAATGTGTAAGTGTATTTTGTTTAGGATATATGACCGCTCAAAATTATAATCACTCAGGTCGGTTCAACTGGGGAGAATTTATTTAAAAAGAAAAGATTATCTATCACAAAAGGACCTCCAAGTTCCAAGTCTATTGTCTCTTTTAAGCATAGGAGCACAATGGATTTTAAACAAAGTAGCTTATAGCCCTTATTCCACTCTATACCTAGTATGAGTGAATCGTGAATAATAATATTATTTTGCGGACGAATAAGTTGCCTTTCCAGCCAATAGGATGGCGGCAGTCTCACGCTATTTGAATTCCTCACTCCTCCAAAGTGTTTTTGTATACGTCTTCAGTCTACCGACAGCTTATTGATTATATGACATATAGGTAAGGATGTATGGAGAGCTGCCGGGAATCTAGCGAGCCGCACTTTCCGACAACTCTGACATTTAGCGTAACTACGTAGGGTATAGGGGTAACGTCACCGATTGGGCAATTTGATGCGACTATCCCCAAGTTGCCAATCATATGATGTTTAATATCGCTTTCAGTGTAACGCAAGACTAGAGAAGACATAATCAATTAACTGTTCAAATTAATTTGAAGCCAAGCTTATCATGATATTAAGGAGTGTATTTATAGCGTCTTTTAGAGTATTGAGAGCGCAAGAATTGAAAAATTACACCCGAGTGATCGAAATCAATAGTTTATGGCGGAATGTTGCTTACTCTCATTGGCTACAATAAAAGTTTTATCGCGATCTCGAAAATAAATGTGGATCGAAGTTTTTCGGGCAACGAGGAGATTAGATGAATGCCATATTACGAGGTCTTGTGAGTTAAACTGGTGGCTAATGGCATCTTAGTTGGGGCTAGTTTACAAAAATGAACAGGGCTGTAATTCCCCATTTCAAACGTGTTATTTATGAGTGGCAAATTGTAGAAGATAAAGCAAACTAGGGTGGGTAAGACTCCAATACGATGTCCCTTCGGAGGAAGGGTAGACCTCTATTCGGACAGAAGCACAGAAGAGCAATTTCGGAACACAGCTAGAATGGTAAGAAGTTCAACGATTATCAAGCGCCCTGCGGGCGGTTGAAGATATGTGGTATCTAGACAAGGCGGCGGTGTAGAATATGGGGCTTTGATAGACGCCGAAAGTTATCTTTACATATATATCTTCGCCCATATAGAGCCAGTGCAAGTAATTCTAGCTATAGTAGTTAAAAGAGTTCTGCTTACCGGTCCCGTTATGCGAGATACCTCACGAAGAGTCTTTCAGTTACTTATGTCGCATCAGAGGAACCGAGATTCAGACAGAGGTATAGGCGAAGTGATACACGGAACAAAAGTTGAGGGCCTTGCGGGAGCTTTAGTCATATAGAAACGCTCTCAAGGACGGGGTGACGATAATACTAGATAAGAGGGCGAATTATTTAGGAGGAGAGGGAAAAAAGGGAGAGGTGCCAGGGAGGGTTTTATTGCTAGTGGGGGGGCAAATTGGTTGAATGAATGGTCACTGGTGCCCACCAGAGGGGGAGTAAGAAATAACCGCCCTAAACCATCTGTCTATCTATATGCGCTAACTATTTCCGCGACGCAAGATGAAGAGTAACTCCCTTATAGTATTGGAGAGGGCAGGGTCCGCATCTGCTCTATTTTCATCATTTTCAGTTAGGTTGAGCTATGCAACACATTGAACAAATCTGAGGCCTTCGCTAGCACATACAATATAGGTGGTTGTGTGAGTTAGATTCTGGTCACGATGGATTGTTGGATTGAACATATGAGCCGAGGAGAACCGCCTCCCTAAGTTAGTTAATAGTAATGGTTGTATAATAGGCCTTTACAAGCAACATTCACCAACTGCATCGATTTTCTCCTTACTGAGAGCTTAACCGGAGCACTGTGCCAAACCCGTGCAAGCGGGTTAGACCCTATTGAAACCGGGACTTATTGGCAAAACGTATAATGACGCTAAGCATATGTCGACATGGTCAATTTAGTTTAACACCGGCATATACCCTCGTTTTTTCTGGGTTGTCCACGCAATAAATTGTGTTTAATCCTCAGTATACTGTTAATTATTTCCTTCCTCGCTAAAATTATCTCGGCCACATTGCAAGCAGATGCACTCTTCCAAGCCAGATTCCGTAATACTGGCAATTAAAGATGTAATCTAAATAAACATAAGAGACCGTTTCCATACCTCAATCTTCCATATCATAGAAGTGTACTATTTATTTATATTGTCGCTCGAGACAGGGCAATCGTCTGTGGAGAGAGAAAACCCACAGGTACTGGTCCCTTCCATTAATCATGTTAAATACTAGTAATTACCAAATGGACAAGTAAATCATCCTAGTTGAAGGGGAGTACTTTCTTTGTTTCCTCGCCCTGAGACGGAGGGTGAGACACGCTTATAGGGTTAGAGAGAGCATTGCCGGAGAACGTACTAAAGAATCATAGTAATAACTTGCAAATTGATATGCATACATTATTGCAATAAAATATAAATATCCTTAATCTTTGTGTAGGGTAATTAATATGTTACAGAAGGTTTTGATATAACTTTTGGTTTTAATAACCTCTTAAGATACAAACGTACACAAAACGAACCACCCTCTCCACTTAAGTTCCGATCATTATGGCAAAAAAAGCCTAGTTGGAAATATTTCGCACACAATTTGCTTCTCCCCCTGCGATTTAATTGACCCCCGCGTCTAATAATTGTTATTGATTATCCTCCCTTGCTTTCCTCAAAAAGAATGTTGTAGAGCTATAATGGTTATCTATCACTTTATCCTTATTTCAATTGTAATCGCCGATTCCAGTTAAACAGTCACATGGTAATGTATTGTATGTTTATGTTCCGCTAACTCGCATAAAATTTCCTCGCTAATCAAAGTGAAAACATTCCTTCTCTCTAACCCTTAACCCACTTCATTCAACAGTGCAAATCTTCACTAACCCCTCTCCAATAGTAGCAATTAAAAGAATCTCTACCCCCACCCTCCCCCACATATAATTCCCGCCTACCCTATTAATGTAGTCTTCGTTAAGCGTCGATAGTGTTTGTATGAAGCGAAGCTTAAAGAATATTAAGATGATTCTTAGTCTAGCTATCACAAATAAAGCTAAGTCCACGCGCCGCCTCTCTCTTACTGAATATTAGTTTGTTGTACAGATAGTTACGATAGGGGCAGCCATCTATTGAGTTGAACGGCATATCCTATAAAATTTTGAAATTTAGGTGCTTATAATAAAAAGGATTATAAGAATAAGACTTGTTATACTTAATATAACTCTAATTAAAATATTAACTTCAACTTTCGTATTCGCAAAGCGGTAATTTTAATAGAGACAGCGGTAGCGGAGGATCGAATTTCGAACAATGTTCGCGAAAAAATAATCGAAAGCCTCATGTACTAAGGAGAATATTACTATACGGTATTTGTGCTATGGGATTAATTAAATGAATGGCAGCCTAAAGTCATACACGAAAACCCGTGTTTCTTTGATGAAATTAAGTTAGCATGCCGAAGCACATTAATTTGAATGATCTGCCGCATAAGCAAATGCAACAATTGTGTAAAAATCTATCTAACCCCTAAATCAATGGTTGGATTATCCTTTTATGCATAAAAACTGTTATGCAAGCGCCCACACATTGATTAAGCGGCCCTAGGACAACTATAGCCAATTTTTTATGGTGGTATTAAGGGGCCCCCGTCCTTAATCTATAATTACTAAAGAAGCACTCATAAGGTTGAGGCAACCCCACCTTACTTTAGTAAATAGGTTTATTCATTGCTAGTCTTATCCGAAGATGTAAGAGATTATTGTAAGGTTAGTCAAAATTATATTTCTATACAGCTGCACCACGATTTCAGTTTGTTTAAGTTATTGTTGCGCATTGACCAACTCATCCTCAAAGATTTTATCAGAACATATGTTTTCACTATAGTGGCACATTATTTCTCTTAAAATTAATGATCCCTCAAGCTTATCGGAAGGAAAAGAATCATATAATTTCTACAGTTGTCCTTATCATAATTACTTTTATAATTTCCAGAATAGGGTAATCTTTCGTCGCGTTCCAGATATATACTATTGTAATTACCACAATTCATACATCTGTATGTCTATTGGATTCCTCTCTTACTTATCATAAGTATTAAGATCTCAACAGTCAACAGAAATCGCCTCCACTAACTTTATATATGTACTGTCCTTAGAAAGTTCGGTTATTCTTTAAAGTGGCAGTTATTCTTTATCAGTGTGAATTGTGCTTATTAAATAAAGGTTGGGTATACCTTTCAAAATGACGGTTATTTCTTTATCAGTGCGTATTAGGCCTTTTAAAAACGTTGCCTGATAGATTAAATGATTTGTGAATATACCAATAGATTCTCGAATACAAAGGTTGAAGAATATTAGATGTGCGCATGCGCGTTGTCGTAAAATAAGATTCAAATTAAAAGACCTAAATGGGAGCTATAATATAATAAAAAAGATAGGTCATAAATCACTGTTGAAAAATTACCATTTTTCTTTTCATTCGTCATTATTCGTTTTATAAAAAATCTATATATTTATTATTAACATATATTAAACCTCCTTTTCCTTAATATACAATGTTATATTATTCATTATTATGAGATTTATTTCAATTTTATTGCATTAATTTATTATTGATTTTTTCATTACTTTATTTGAGATTTTTTTTTAATTGTTTTCTTAAACACCTGACTGATTATACACATAATGTACGTTAGTCGATAAAATGAAGAATGATTCTCTACTATCATATATGGTGCTGATTTATAATTGCCAAAAAGTTTGTATAGACTGTTCATATGAAATTTTCATTGAGCAGCCTGCGGTTATAATTAAATATTAACCGCACAACGTCGTATTGGTCATCCTCTCCTGTACTCTATCCACCCTGGCAATGATATAATAAGGAAGTTCTAGTATAAGCCTGAGTTCTAACTTCCACTTGACATGAGAGAGAGCTTCCACAAGTGCTTATATGGCCAGTTTCCTTATCTGTTTTCCCTAAGAACGCTTGTATATAGAGAGTTGACCTTCTATCTATAATATACAATTTGCTTCACCATTGCTATAACTTTCACGGAGAGTTTAGATCGAGAGCAGCGCAAGATAGACCTGCTACGTTGATATTTGAGAGTTGAGTTCTGGAAAATATTATAAGTGAGATGGCAGAGCGCCAAAAGAGACAATCAGCACCTACAATACAAATACACTCTATAAATAAGGCCGACCTGTGAATCACTCAAGTAAAGGTATAAAAGGAGCGACACAGAGAGTAGCCTCACTAT
>JABUQX010131739.1:0-21450 GCA_015478945.1 Trachelipus rathkii
GATAGTATGAATCTTTCTGTTCTTCTTTCTACCATATTCCTTTTTATCTCCCGAGACTAGGAGTAAGGTGCGTGACAGCATCGGAAAAAGAAAAGCAGATAGTGAAAAGTCGAAAAGAAAGAACCAGCCTTACCGCCCCCTCATACCATTAATTAGTAAGAATCGTCGCAGTCAGAAAAATCCACCCTATGAAGCTGTGGCGTCCTGGGGCGGAGGCTGCCAGCACCACTGATGAATCCTAAGTAGCCTCCCGGGAAGAAACGCCACTTCATCGTGACAACGCTCAATCTCTTCAACATCTAATAAATTCTTTTCAATTGAAAAGGTGGTTTTGAGACTTCACGCTTACCCCTCAAATTGGTGATGGCCCGAGAGTGACCTGTGCCACTGATGTGGCACAACGAACCCAACTAAGCACGCCAGCCAAATTTGATTTCCGACACCCATCAAATCACTGAACATCCATCCAAATTAGTTTCTTCTGCTGGGCAGCTACTCTGTCGGGTCATCCTGTGCCGCCTGAACCGTTCAAGCTTCTGCAGGTGCGGACCAACTGCATGTAAGAGTACAGAGTGGTTCGAAGCCTTCTCAGTGACCGCCCTTAATGTGCGCACACCTAGCTCTCACCTGACAGCTGAACCGACATTCTTTCCAGGACCGGAGAGCGGAGTGTGCTCGCGGCAATTGTCGACTGGGGGAGTCCTGTGCGTCCTGGGCAGGGAGGCTGCAGCCTCACCGAACGACGCCTAAGCAGCCTCCGGGAGAAACGCCACTTTATCGTGACAACGCTCACTCCATTCAACATCTTTTAATATTCTTCAACAAGCCAAGATTCGAATTTTTTTTTTTCTTAAAAAAAAAAAAAATTATTCTTCAATTTGGAGGTGGTTATTCAAGAACCAGAATTAAACCCCTTCAAAGATTGGTGATCCCGGAGTGACCTGTGCCACTGTAGTGGCACAACGAAAACCAATGAGTTGTTGCCATGAATTTGAATTCCGAACACCCATCAAATCACTGAACATCCATCAAATAAGTTTTCTTACTGCGGGCGCTACTGTGTTCGGTCATCCTGTGCCGCCTTACCGTACTTCTCAAGCTTCTGCAGGCGGACCAACTGCACGGAAGAGTACAGAGTGGTCGAAGCCTTCTCAGTGACCTATGTGCGCCACACCTAGCTCTCACTGACAGCTGACCGACTCTATTCAGGAACCGGAGAGCGAGGTGCTCGCGGCATTGTCCACTTGGGGGAGTTCTGTGGCGTCGGGGCAGGGGGCTTGCTTAGCCCCACGAAGAATCCTAAGCAGCCTCCGGGGAAGAAACGCCACTTTATCGTGACAACGCTCACTCATCAACATCAAAATTCATATTATTAAGGTGGTTAATTAACTCTTCAATTGGTGAAGCCATCCGGAGTGACTGTGCCACTGTAGTGGCACAACGAACACCAAAACACCCATCAAATGTGATTTAAGAACAAGTATAAGTAACATGAAAAACAAACCATCAAATCAAGTTTTCTTCTGCTGGGCGCCACTCTGTGGTCATCCTTTGCCGCCTGTACCGTACTCCTTCTGCAAGTGCGGACCAACTGCCAGTAAGAATACAGAGTGGGTGAAGCCTTCTCAGTGACCTAATGTGCGCACACCTAGCTCTGACTGTTTCCTGACAGCTGACCCGACATCATTTCCAGGACGGAGAGAGTGTGTTCGCGGCGGCATTGTCACTGGGGGGAGTCCTGTGGGCGTCTGGGGCAGGAGGCTGCCAAGCCCCACCTGGATGAAACCTAGGCAGCTCCCGGAAGAAACGCACTTCATCGTGACAACCCACTCTCTTAACATCTATTAATATGTCTTCATTGAAGGTGTTTTGATGACCGTCCCTTCGCTTCAAGCCTCACGGAACGCCGACGGATCTCAACTATGGTAATATCGTCAAGTGTAAGGGTTCCTCCCCTGGCCCAGGTGGCACAACCATACCCCCTTCAAAACCCCGCCATTCTCTCCTATCATCACCTTTCTTCTCGCCCGTCAAACTCACATTTTCTCCTCAGGCATTTCCTTTCTGACTCAATCACTTTTTCTTCAGTCCCCCAGCCGGTCGGTTCCAACATACTCACCACTTATATATCCGCTTAACCAACCGGACTATCATTCAATCCTTTCCACATGACCAAACCTCTCACATACTTTCATTTATTCCATCGTTTACCCCTTTCTTCACACCACACAACTCTCTAAAACGTTCATGTCCTCATTTATCATTCTTCTAATTTCTGTTGTGCGAACGCCATCTTGACACACATTGAACTTTTAGATCTACCCATACTTCTTATTCCAGACCATAGTCTCACTACTATACAATAACACAGGTAACAACATACCCTCATGCAAGACCCTAGCGCACTCCAGAACTTAGTTCTTTTACATTCACCAACGATTTTAATTGCACAGCCACCTTCCTGCCATTCACAACTTTCTCACTACACTCTGCATCCGTTCCCTTCTCATCCACATATACCCTAAATATTTTAAACTCAACACTTGTTCTCAGCTGCTCACCATCTAACATAACTTCACACTGGGAAGTGTCCTCACTCCCATAACCTTACTCTTCCTCTACGTTTACTTTCAAACCCTTCTTTTACACACCCTGCCAAATCTCTCTACCAATCCTTCAAACTCTCTTCAGATTCACCACAAAGAACCAAATCATCCGCATATAATATAGGTAGGCACCCGAAAGTTCAGTCTCATTTTCCATCATTCATAATACCATTCCTGCACCCCCACCTCTTAATTCTTTCATAACCCCATCCATATACAAATTGAATAACCAAGGAGACATAACACAACCCTGTCTCACTCGGCTATTAATACTAAACCAATCACCTTTGACACCATTTATTCTTACGCACGCCTCATATCGTCATCCTTATACATACTTTTGATTCATTTAGAAGCCTACCACCAACACCATATATCACTAACACCTGCCATAGAGCTTCCCTATTAACCCTATCATACGCCTGTTCCAAATCCATAAAACCTAAATACAATTTATTCTTCTCCCTCATTTTCTTAATCATTCTTGATCCGCACATTCTCTACCACTCCTAAACGCACCTTGTTCTTCACCAATCAGCCAAAACTTGTCTTCAGTAGTTAGGAATGCTTTTTATTATATATAATTTAAACCCATCAATGTTTCATTATCCATTTCAAAATATTGGAGAAAAGTCTTCTTCTTTCAATTGCAACAGTAACTCTTTCCACCAATAACCTCTTTTAAATTTGGTCTCTTACACTCATTAGTGTCTAAATTACAATTTTGTTCTTCTCTCAAGTTGATCACTTACGTTAAAATAAACCCATTAATACCAGGAAGTACAGCAAAATGTTATGCTTCGTGGTAGCAAAGTGTCTAAGCAATCATTTTCGCACCCTTTGAGTTCGTGGTTCTCTTATTGATCTCCATTGAGTATATGACGGAGGTGGTTATTTGAATGGGCACTACTAATTACAGTTTCGGAGATTTTCTGTAATTAATTTACAGTTTACAGAAAGGTGTAATATTACACTTTTCAATACTTACAACCATCACTGGAAAACATTTACAACAGTACACCCCTTTTCTAACATACAAAAATCACACACATTAATCGCTTCTTGCACAGTAAGTCTAATCATCTGTATTCGAACTAACGGCCACGGAGGTCTCTAGCATCCTAAATGATTTGATCTGAAGCAGAGTTTGCTAATAAATTTAAAGAATCTGCATACCCCAAAATCCACTAAGTAAAGAAAAACATGCAACTCAATTACCTTTGACTATAAACCTACTGAGGTAGGTAATGAACCTCCAACTAAGGTGGGGGTTCGGTGGCTACAAAGTTTAAAGGAATGAACAAGACCGAAAATGTACGTCTTGAAAAAAACTTTAACTTTAAAAAAAGGTAACTAACATAATTAAACATGATAACTCTTTATTTATTAAATATCCAATACCATACTATATAAAACTAAATATACTTACTTGGGTAGAAGGTAGTATATTATTGATTGAATTATTTACAACGGGAGCCGTTCCAACTGAATGAGAATTTGTTGATGTTCTGATCGACTTGAAAGTATTGGTAGAGTACTGTGACGAAGTCATCGGAGGTTGTCTCTGAGTGCTAACTTCCAGGGGCAAAATATCTGCATGCGAATGTGAAACCGAAGGCTGCGAGGAAGGCGCATTACTCATATTACCAGTGGCTTCTTCATTCTAAATAAAAAGGCAGTTAAATATTAATAATTAAGACTTAACTGAACACAACATAAGTGAACATAACCTCTCGCTTTAAGTGAACAATTGCATCCAGAGGATATTTCACAAGTACTGATTTGGGATGGGTATTATTTGTATGTATAGTAATTTTTGTTTCTCGCCTGTGAGTGTGGCAAACTTAAAAAATATATATATTTTTTTCGGTATTATTCTATATTTCAAGCCCTTTCAAGAGGGACAGAAATGTTAATAATAAAAATGGAAAACTACCAAATCCCAAGCGCTACGCAAATCCTGGAGGTGACGATACATGACATTTAAAGGAGTACAAGTCAAAAATAGTCGGAAAAACAGATGAAGGAAAGAAGTTGAGTTGGTACCACAACGAAGAAAGCTGAAGTTCCATATTCACAACAATTTCATGAAAACTGGGGACACTTTGTGCATCGAGGGTGATCAATTGTGTGGAATGCGAGAAAGTCAACTCCCCTCGATCACCTGTCGTTGTAGTACCTATAGTAAAAGGTTAGAAAGAGCACCAGCGTCACGTCACAGAGATTAAAGGGCAGGGTTGGCAGCATTAACCCCCTCCCCCCCCAAAAAAAAAACCTGCAAGTTGGCTTTTTAAATTTTAACTGCTTTTTTCAACAATTTGAGAGATTTTAAAAAATTTATAATATGCAATAATAACTATACTATGCTTTATTACTGGTGAGCCTAGTTGCATTTTATTCAAGATTTGCACTGATATACCTTTTAAATATTTTAAAATAAATGAGAATGATAAACTAATTTTTAAATTTTACTACAAATGAATGTATCTTTAAATGGTAATGACTAGAAGATAATAACTATATTCTCTTATTAAAATTACAAAATAAAAAACTTTTCTGTAAATAAGGTAAGAATTCTTTCCTCTTTGGTTATAAATTTGCTATCATATATTTTAAATTTCCATTATTTTATATGCAATAAATTACAAAACTAATTTCCAACACTGGATTGAAGTCAGTCAGTGAGTGTATCACATTTTTCCCATTTTATTTCCCATTAATTATTAGTAACTATCTGGCTGTCTTAGATATCTATATATCCTTACAAGTTTTTGAGCATTTCTGATCCCATGTCTATTTCAAACTTTTGACCCAACAAGACCAAAAGTAGAGATAATTCTTTCAAATGATCAAGAGCTAATGAGCATGAATGTAACGATGTCAAAATGTTTCAAAACTTTAACTTTGATAGCAGTGCTTCTTCGAACATATAGGCTGGGACTACAGTTTTATCTTTTAACCTGTAAGTTGATAATCCACCAATGTATTCAGCATAAATTTATGAATAAATTAATTTAGTGATTTCGGTTAATTGACCTAAATGCTATAATTACTAATTAATTTTAGAATAAGTTTAGTTCTAGTAACTGAATGAAAATCAAATCAGTTACAGAATTACACCACAGTTTAACTTGAGGAATGTGCCTGACTGCAAGATTGAGTTTTAAATACTATTGTTGCCTGTTAGCTAGCCATCAGTCCTATCATCTTAGTGCTATGAAGGGTTAAAAAAAAAAAAAAAACTTAGCAAATGGGAAAAAAAAATAAAAAATATATATATATATATTATATTATATATATATATATATATACTATATATATATATATATATATTATATTATATATATATATATATATAGTTATATATATATATATATTATATATTATAATAATATATAGTATATATAATATATATATATATATATTATATATATTATATATATATATATTATATATATTTATATATATATATAATATAATATAATAATTATATATATATATATATATTTATATCTTCTTCTGCTTCATCTTCTTCTTTTTTCCAGGAATGGGAGTAAGATGCGTTACTTGCATCGGAAAAGAAAAGCAGTAAATGAATATGACAAAACGTCGAAAAGAAAGCCCAGCCTTACCGCCCCTCTGTACCATTAATTAGTGAGAACTCGTCGCAAGTCAGAAAATCCACCCTAGAGCTTCATGGACAGCGATGGGACCCTCACTATGGTAGATCGTCAATGTAATGGGCTTCATCTTTGACCAGGGTGGGCCAAACGCAATACCACCTCAAACCCCCGCCATTCAACTCCTGTTATACACTTTCTTCTCGCCTCTACCAAAACTCACATTTCTCTCCTCAAACATTGTTTACTGACTCAATCCCACTTTTTCTTCCGGTCTCCCAGCCGGTCAGTTGCCAACACACTCACCGACTATACATCCGCTTAACCATCGACTATCATTCATCTTTCATATGACCAACCATCTCAACAACTTTTCATTTATTCTCTCATTTACCCCTTTTCTCAACCACACAACTCTCTAATACGTTCATTCCTCAATTTTCAATTCTTCTCACACCTAGCACACCCCTAAGATTGTCCATCTGAACACATTGAACTTAGATCTATACTCTTCATTCCAGACCATAGTCTCATTACTGTACATTAAACACAGGTAACGAACATACCCTCATGTAAGACCCTAGCGCACTCAATGACTTAGTCCTTTACATTCACCAACGATTTATTGTAATTGCACCAGCAACCTTCTGCCATTCTACAAGTCCTACTCAACTCTGCATATCCGTCCCTTCTCATCCAACACATAATCTAAATCAATCAATCCAAATCCAATCAATCACCATCTCGCCTCCGTTCTTGATATTTCACCTAATTCTATCTATCCCTGCAGATTTACCGTTCTTCAACTTTTCCTCACTCCACTATACGTCCTCCTTGCTAATGAAACCTCAATCCCCAAATACCTTATTCATTCTTGCACTATCAACCCACACACATTCCACCTATCACCTCTTATTACTGGCCAATATTTATGGCAGAATTTTCGACAGTGGGTTCTTTCCACACTCCCCTCACCATATATTTCATCATTACAAAAACACCATCCCTATTCATTATTCTAAACAGTTTCCCCTTATATTCTCATTCTAAGCCTTTCGCGCTTCCTTCCAGACGGGCTTCCTATTCCCTTGTAAGTACCCATTCAATCCATCCCTTCCAAAATGTTCATTTCCCGCCTTTTTCCTACCGTATGCACCTTTAGTCATTTCTTTTTTCCTCCTTAAATAATTTCACCCAAGCATCTCTTTTAGTATTTCTTTTTCCTCTTTATATAATTCCAAGCATCTTTCTTTGAAACTTCATCATTTTGCTTTCTGTACATTCAACCACGCTTCTTTTTTACTTTTACACCGCTAGCATCACCTCTTCATTCCACCACTCACTGTTAACATTCTTACTTCCTACTCTTAGCATCGCAATACTTCTTTGCCCCTGCTAAAAGCAATGCTTCTTCATTTGCTCCCGATTTTGTTCAATTTCAACTTGCTTCAGCATCACTGATTTACTTGCGAGAGCTACTTATCCTTATTACTTTGTTCGCTTAACTTCTCAGCTCTTAATTTTAAACCTCACTTCCCTTCCGTATCACCTTTCCTCTCCCATCCAGCAGGAATCGGCGAATGAAGAGTAGAAAAACGATGCCCCCCGCTAACTAATCTTACATAGAACAAATAATGATTGGAAAGAGTGTCCAAGCCCCTCATGATTAACATCAACACAATTTCAACATCTCCTTCTTCACCAACCACAAAATCAATCATACTTCCTTCGATACCATCTCTACCTACCAACTCTAGAATACTTATGGATACTCTAGTTTAAAGAAAGTATTACTTAACACACATACCTCTCTGCCTCACAGAAATCAATCACTCTTCTCTACCATCTTCATTTTCTCCCGCATCCCAAACCACGCTGTTATACCATACCTCTTGATCACCTTCCGAACCCTTAAGGTCCCCCAACACTACCAAATTTGAACCTCTACTCACCCCATCAAAAACATCAATCAGATTATCCCAAAAATAGTACTCTCTTCAACGTTTCCCTCAGATGGACCATATCGATAACAACCACACATACTTTACAACCTTTTCAACTTAAACATTTTAACCCATTAGAATATCTAGGACTCTCACACACAAAGTCTACCATAGCTCTGTCCACAAGTCACTCATCAAAATTGCAACTCCTCCCTCCCCATCTGATTCATTCTCAGCACCGCACCATACATTTCACTCACCACACCCATCATTTTCACCGTATTTCCTTTCTCTATTGTTTCAGTCACAGCGAGCCATTCAAATTTGCCCTTTTTCGTGAAATACATTCCATCACCTCTCTGCTCTTTCTCCTCAACATTTATTTTCTAACAATTCATGTACCTTAGACGTTTCATATACAATTTCGCCGAAAATTAGAAGGCGTTTACGGTGATCAAGACCATCTCCGAGGCATGCATCAGCATTCCTAGCAAGAGATAGGTGGTAGTGGGCAGCCAACCCAACTACCACCGTCCCTTAGTCGCCTTCTACGACACGCAGGACATACGATGTGGGCAAATTTCTTTCCCCCCCCACATAGGGATATGAGTAGTAGGGATGTCTGTACGGTGTTATCTAGAAGAGGGGTGTGTACTTTAAGTATGTGTATATGATATGTGGATAAATGGTGGTATTATGTTTCCTGGAGGATGAGTGTATAAAGAATATGAACGCAAAAGAGAAATTAATATTATAATAATAAAGAAAATATAATATTAAAACCTAAAAATAAACTTTATATGCTCCACTATTAATTAAAAAGAACACTAAAGCTAAAACCCTATAATATATCTAATAACGTTTAATAAATTAAAAAATTAAACTACGTAAGAAAAAAAGAAAACTACTAACCTTTCCATCAATTTCTGGAATAATACTCGTTAAGTTGAAGTTCGCTAAGGAAGACGACAGATGAGGTAATGCCGAAGGAGGTACCATGTTCATCTGCTGGCGATCAATTCTTAAATGATTAAAAGGTGATATATGGTCTGCATTGACATGAGGAGGAAGAACTGGCGGGGCACTTCTAGTATTCGAAATAGGTCCCACTGCTCCGCTATTAGATGAAGTATTGATTCCAACAGGATTATTTGGCGGTCCTCCCATACTACTTAAATTTCCGCAAACATTGGAACCAACTGGATGTTGACTCGAATTTAGTGCCATAAAGTTATCAGAACCAAAAAGAAAATTGCTCTGATGGCGGGAAGACCCAGGAAGAAAATTTGTATGCATTATGGATGGATCATCACACGGAGGTGTAAATGAATGTAAAGGAATATGGGAGAGAGTTCCTCCATCCAAGAAATTCGTCGGTGTCGCAACGGCAGATCCAACCATATTACTATCAGGATATCTCGAACGTTTTACACTGCTATTTAATGTGTTTGAGGACGTTACTCCAACATGAGCACTAGTCTTCGACTGACCCATTCTCGAATGGGGAACTGAAGAAGGTGGTATAATGAATGACTGATCAGAAACTCTAATCCCAGCTGATGCAGAAGTGTTGCTTCCACTACATGTATCTTGTGGTTCGAGTGGTAGAGAAAAAGCTGCATTCGAAGCAAAATTCCCATGGTCGGGATTAATATCATGCAACCTAGGATAAGATCCAGGGTGATGAGTGTGAGCCATTATTTCTCCTGACAACACGGATGATGATGAAGGCGGCAAATTCTGATACGGATAACTTGGAGTCATATAAGGCATATTATGGCCATATGACAATGAACCCGAATGCTGCGAATGAAGTTGAAAATTATACTCGGAATTGGTTACAGAGCTGCGATCGTGAGCACCATAACCAAAGGATGGATTCTGAACGAAGTTTTTCATTTGATGGGGTGAATACGTACCTTGATACACTTGATTTGGAGCCATAAAGTGATAATTTTGATTAACTGGTTGACGGTGCACTGGACGACCATAATTTTGAGAACTAATCAATGCTTCAGCTGAATAATTATGACCTTGCTTAGGTATGGAATTCTTTGAATTCCACATACTAGCTGAAATGTTGTTATTCGTTTGTTGAACTGCGTTACTTCGTGCTGGACTCCTCCTTCTAGAATCAGCTGACTGTGGGTTTCCCTTAGAGCCACTTCCTGTCGATCCTCTGGATTTACTTTCTGCCTTTCGAGCGCCTGATTTTCCTTTTCCACTCTCTTTAACTTTATCTTCATTCATGGGAATATTTTGTTCCTTCTGTGAGCCAGTTTTCCTTACCTCATTATAGGGACTCACTAAATGACTCACAGAAAAGTATCTCACGTGATCAGTGGGGCTTTCTTCAAGGCCTCTCAAAGAAATATCTTCACTGTTATCCAGAAACGAAGGTGGAATCAAAGGTTGATTTGAAGTCATGTCTGATTCTGATGGTATGTCTGACTGGTATTGGGTTACATGCTTTGAGTACCCGTGACACTGGTGTCTGGTATCTGATCTCGGCGAGTGAGAAATTTTTCGAGGATAGAGGTTGCAATCAAAAGGTTGAACATAAGGGGCGATATTTCCCATAGGGGAATGATGGGACTGAATTGGAAGTTGCTGTAACTGTTGCTGCTGCTGTTGCGGAGTATTTTTAATTGTCCCTCTATCGTTTGATGCTTCATCGTTTGAGGTACCAAAAGTCGACATTGTTTGAAGATGTTGGTTGAGTTGAGGAACGTGTAGTTGTTGTTGTTGTTGTTGTTGTTGTTGCTGCTGCTGCTGTTGTGCTTGATTAATCTGAGTAGGATTCTGATGTTGGTGATGTGGTTGATGGTGTTGTTGAGAGGACTGAAGTTGCTGCTTTGAAAGTTGATGTTGAACATGAAGTTGTGATTGCTGTTGTGGAACATGCTGAGTATGCTGAACATGAGGATTTCCAGACAAAGATATAGATTCCTTTGGCAAAGATGGCAATCCATGTGAGTGACTAGAGCCATTTGGTTTCATTACATGTGAATTAGAGGGTAATGAATACTGTTGCTGATGATGTTGCATATTTAATTGCTGATTTTGTATATGATTTCCTGGTGAAAGCTCCTGCAGGGCTGAAAAATTGGACCCTTGGCAATGCTTCATGCTGGTTTGAAGTGGATTCTGACTGGCAGAAAAATCTGCTTGCAACTGATGTGTCTGCTGGGATAAAATAGGGATTTCTAGTGGAGAATATTCTTGTTCTTTAGAAAATGATACTTGTTTATTCTCTTTTGCGTTTGTATTTTGAGATGAAGAACTTCCTTGCTTTCCTTGATTTGAATCATGATTGAAGCACATGTCGTTTTTGCTGTTAATATTATTATTATTAAAGAATTTGGATACAGAAGTAACTGCAATCTGCATCGATACACCACTTTCTGTTCTTCCTTTCTCAGGTTTACTGCAAGAATCAATTTTAGAGAGATTGTCACTTCCTGATGATGACTCCGAAATTTTAACTGTAGAGATGGGGTTTGCTTCCTGACTAGGTGGTTCTTCTACGGGTTTTGTGTTTTGCTCGACTTTTTGAGACAAACTACTTTTTTCAGAACATGCGCTCTGAAAGCAATCCTTATTTGAAGCTTGGAAAGTTTCTATTCCAGAGATTTCTTGAGATTCTTTATCTGAGACTTTGTCTGATGGTGTATCAATTAAATTATTTTTTTCACAGATTTTTTTGGAAGACGCTTTTTCAATAGATACTTTTCGAAATTCAATTTGTTCGAATACATTATTTTCAGGTTCTTTACCAGTCACATTTGACATTGATACATCTGAAACTGGTAATACCCTTTCTTCATCTATTTTTATACGTTTCGAATATAAACCCCGATCTAAAATGTTGTGTGAAGAACTATGTAGATATATGATATATATATTATAATATAATATCATATATATATAGTATAGTAGCCTAAATATAATACCTTGATAATCTATGAGAGAACCGTATAAACGTAACCAAGTGCTCCGCCTCAAAACCAAATCTAATTACCAGTAGGATTTTAGAATTGACAGTATTAAATTAAATGAAAGTATTTCCAGAAATTAAAATATAAAAATTCGAAAACTCATAAAAAAAAAAAACTTCATTTTTTTTATCTATATTTCTTTAAAATGATAGATTTTCCAAAAAAGTTATATTTAATTTTTTAGTTTCAGTATATATATATATTATATATATATATAATACTAGTATTATATATATACTGTAGTATTTATATATACATTATAATGATATTATAATATATAGAATGGTCAATTGTTTAATGGCTCAGCAGTATGTAGTCAGAGACGGCATACTTACAGTAAAAACAATGTATTGATATTTGGATCAGCTCCGAAATTCTAAGGATAGGTATTTTTAATTTGTTATGTTTGTTTTTTTTAATTTGTTGAAAGAGCAGTAAATTTTTTTTTTTTTTAAGCGAGAGACAGCGGAAAAACGGACAGAATACGACCTAGGGTAAACCGCAAAGATGCAGAGAGGCGGAGGGCTCTTTGGGGTGAGACCTACGCCAGCCGTGGCGACAGGGGGCGACGAAACAGTGGGGACTAATGCCCGCAACCTCGGGATGGTCTCCCCGGAACCCGCTCCTATTGTCTTTGGGTTCGCCGGGGTTCCTTCCGACCATCCTCCGCAGAGTGAGTGAAACGTCCCCACCTCTGTCCCCGTCGGCTCGAGACGGAACAGCAAATTTCGTTGGAAAAATTTTGTTGTTCTTGTTGTTTCTTTGGGAAAATTTTAAGTTTTTTTAGGGGGGCTCGAGCCGAACGGGGGACAGAGGGGTGATGTTTATACCCCGGAGGATGATTTGAGGAACCCCCGTCGAACCAAAGACCAAAGAGCGGCTTGGGTTCGGAGACCATCCCCGGAGGGGGGATTATCCCCCCGTCTTCCAACGGCGGGCCGGAGTTGCAGACGCCCGGACTCGCTGCTCAAATCTTGCGGTTTACCCAGGAGTCTGATTCTTTAGTTTAAAAAAAAAAAAAATTACTTCAAGAAAAAAAAAAAAAAAAACGTTAAATCCCATCCTTAGAATTTTCGGCTGATTCCAATATATAATTTGTTTTACTGTTGTAGGACCTGCCGTTCGCTAGCTACATTCTGTGAGCATTAAAAAAAATCTGACCCATCTTATAGTATATATATATATATATATATATATATATATACTACTAGTAATAATATATATAGGTACTATATATATAGGATATATATATAATATAATATATATATTATAATATTATATATTATATTATATATATATACTATTATATATAAACTTAAAAAAATTAAAGTAAAATTGAATTGAAATAAATCAATTTGAGCTCAAAAATAATAAAAGTAAGTTTCTTTTTATTATTCAAATACTTAAATTTCTAAATTTTAATTTATTGCTATAAAATTTGCAGAGGGAGTCCAATACTAAATTTTTTTGAGGAGCATGGTTTACTTAAGGTCATATACTATATATATAGAATATATATAAATAATTATACAACTATATTATATGAAATATCCTTGATGATACTACTATATATCCAACTATATAATAAGGATATACTATGCTAGATATTATTATATTATAATGCTTCAGGAATTTAGGTTACTATATACATGTATCTAGATCTTTCGTCAGATGTTTCTGGCGGATCCTGTCTACATGAACTTTGTCAATGGGCAAGCTTGCGGGAGAATTATAAAACTTTCTATCAGCTGAATTCAAAAAATGTATCAAATTCTGGTTAAACATGTCTCGGAAGAATGTAATAGTAGTGAGTCTACTAAATAAAACCATGGTAGAGGATACAAAAGGTTTGATAAACAATGTGACCAATAGAAAGGAAGCCTGGCTTCAACTGGACGTTATTATTTGTTACAAGCCCATTCCGATACAACGGAAAGAGAAAATATAAATGCATGATTGCAAATGGAATATAAGACACTTTGTAAACTTTTAAGAAAGGTAAGCTTCACGAAGAGTGAGCCGGAGAAAAGTATTTAAATAATCTGGAATACATAAAAACGTCTTGATGAAAGAACATTATGATCGTAGTTTTTCAAGAATTTTCAAAATCATTGTACTGAAGACGATACTATAAAGTTTTTCCAAAAGGTGTGTTAATAACTGTTCATTACCAAAACATGGAGAGGTAAAAGAGAATGGCCAAAAGGCCGATCATGACAATGGTGGAGTGCTATGATGAGGAGTGAAAGATGAAAGAAAAATATTTGGGCGGGGGGATCGCCAAAGAGACGAAGGGCTGGTGTAAGTTGAACGGTGGTGCCGTACGATAGAATTACATACATGGTATGTGAACTCAAAATTAGTTAAGTTAAAAATGATCACCAGGTATCGCTGAGAGCGAACTTTAAATCATATATTAAATTCTGCGTAAGAGAGAATTAATAATTTTAAAAAATACGTAGTAGATTTTAACCAATTAATTTATGACTGAGTGAAGTATTAATTAATGAGAATAAGTTGAACTCAAGATAAATTCTATAAAGCAAACCTAAGGCTAACCCAACCTAACCTACCTTAAACCTAACCTAAACCTAACCTAACCCTACTTAACGCTAACACATAACAAACGAAAATCCTGAACTCTAACCGTAAGCCGTTAACCTAACCTGAAACTAACCAACCTGAACCCAAACCTAACCTACACCTCTACTCTTCGCTCTCTCTCGTTTATATATATATCATATATATAACTATATTATTATATAATTAATATAAATATATATATATTATATATATATATATATAATATATATATATAACTATAAGGTAGGACTATATATACCTTTATGAGTAATATAATACGCGGGTATAATATATATATTATATATATAATATATATATATTAATATATATATATATAATATAATATATATATATATATATATATATATAATTATATATTATATGATATAGATATCACTTGTTGTCAGTTTACTACCCCTTACTATATATATATTATTATAATATATTTCATATAATTAACCTCGTAATTTTTTTTATATTTGGAATAATATGAGACAAAAAAATATTTTTTCATATTTATATAAAAAGAACCGTAGTTATGAGGTTTGAGCCAACGTAAATTATTATTTTATTCTTATATTTTTCTTATTATAATAAAAATTGTTTAAAGTGTAGGATGGGTGTTGTCCATTGTTATTGGTACTCTAGTTTGTACAGTTTTTGCAAGGTTTTATCCTAATTTTTTTAGTTACTTCTTACTAATTTTTTAAGAATGAAAAATTATGAATTTTGGATTTCAGTGAGTTCATTGTTGGATAAATGATTGCAAGATTTTCAGTTGAAAAATTCAAACAGATCCAGAGAGAAAACAGAAAGACGCCCTTACTATAGATTATATTATATATTATATATATGTATATAGCTCAGTGGGAGTTAGATAGGTGATATATATATATTATATATATATATATATATATATATATATATATATTATATATATATGTGTATATATATATATATAGTTATATATATATATATATAGATATATATATATATTATATAAAATAACGTCATGAGATATGTTATCTAAAATTGATAACTATCTTTCTATAACTGAGCTTAGCAAAAGGTGCGCCATATCGTAAGATGTTTCATCTGGTAGATAACAGAGTGTCCGAACTTACAAACGGCAGAAATCGCGAAGACATTGTTTTAATTTTTATTGAGGAAGAATTGAGATGAGGGAGGTATTTTTCCGTTTAACAAGATTATTATTATTATTATTATTAATTATTATTATTATTCATTATTGATTATTATTATTATTATTGATTATTATTATTATATTGTATATTTTATGTATTATTATTAAAATATATGACGTTGTGTACGGTTGTGCCTCTGACTAAAATGTGACGGACCTACCTGTTAAAAACTTAAATTTTTTTGAACTTATAATGTTTTGTAAGAGTACCGAGTTTTGATTCTGTAATGAAATCCTTAATTCAATTCAAAATGATTGGTTCAAAAATTAAAATATAGTAAGAGAATTTAAATAAAAGAAAATGTCGTAAACTGAAGAATAATACAAGACACCTTGCATTGAAGCCTCTAATATCTATTGCATTGGAACTTTTGTTGTGTGAATTAGATCACAATCTGTGGTCGGCTTTAGCTTTAGCGAGTAATTGCCATAACTTTCAAAAAGCCGAGTGCTAATTTTTGATCATTATGACCGTTTATCGCCATTACGCGCCGACGTAAGAAATTTGAGTATAAATTTTGGCTAAGGGAATCCTTCGGTTCAGACAAAGAACATCAATACCTACGACAGTTTACATTTATTTAACAAACATGGCAATCAGCGTTGTGGATGTGGAGCCCGAGAAATTTGAAATAAACAATCAAAAGACAAAAATAACTTTTTAGATTACAGAATAATGTGATCATATGTGATGAGTAGAGTTTATCGATTTCGGATAAAAAAATAAATCCGGGCATACTTTGAACACTGATTTTGCTCAATATAATAAAATGGAATAAATTCAAACGAGCTTCACGTTACTGAAAACGCAGTAACCGTGCTCACGATAGTTATTCAAACATCTCAAGGCTATGATTTAACCACTAACATTTTTGTCTGAATCCTTTTAAACAAGACTAAAACATTCGCTAAACATTGAAAAAATTTGAATCTCCTTATGCCTCGAAGCATCGTTATTGAAATACTGAGTTATTGTACAAGTTTTATATTTTACCATGTAAAAAATTAAAAATAATTTCTTGCTGTTTCCTGCCACCATTTTGGTTTTTACATTGTTTTTTCGTGATGAAGCAAGCACGATGATAATGAGCCAATCGTTTAATGAGTTTAAGGAAAGACCCCTACACTTGTGTAAAAGATTTCTTACGACTTTTAGCAGCAGCAAAAAAGATTGAAGAATAGCGAAGCACAAACTCGACCAATTTCTTAACGTTTCATCGGAAATCCCTTATCACTTGGTAAAACATTTCTTACGATTGTTTACGCTCTAAAGATTGAGAAAACGAAGCGACAAAATCACGAGCATTTCTTAGGTTGTTTCAATACAGGACAAATGAAAAAGACGAAAATGGCCTTGCTATATATAATTAGAATAGAGGAGTTTCCTCCGAGGAAATATAGCTTGAGTATGTTATAATAGTATGAGTTATACATATATATATTATATAGTATATATATAATAGTATATATATATTTAGATTAGTTAGTGAAGTATACTATATTATATTATGCGGGCTGAGATCAGTATCAGTAAATATTATGATAAGTACGTAGTAGTAGTAGATAATAAATTATGGACGGTGATAGTATAGAATGCGGTATATATATGGACGGGGCTGTATATACTACGTTATATGATAGTTCAGCGGTTTGGTTAAGATTTTTAGTGATTTTTTGTTAAAAAAAAAATCAAAAAATCAATTGATTTTTTGGGAAGTGGTATGTTTGATTTTGTCAGGGCCACAAAATTTGGCTTTTTTATAGTGTGACATTGGATGCATTGATTAAAAGAATTAGTAATACTTAAGATCCTAATTAATTAGGCCTATATTAAGTAAGGCTGTTCAGGAGAATAATAAATTAGAGATGGATTTAGCGTTGGTAAATTTAAAGTTATTTTAAATCTATAGGAGCATATATGGCTACTATTGATACATCTTCTGATCAAACTTTTCTCTTTCATTGCTAATTTTATTTATCTTTTATTGAAATTATAATTGAATAGACTGATTGGCTAGAATTGTTCATGTAATATACAGATAGATAAAAATCACATAATTTTATTCATGTTGGTATATCAGGGGTGGATAAATACTGTAATGATTTTTTAATTTAAAACAAAAAGAAATTTGCAATAAAAATAGAGAATAAAAATGAAAGAAATGGGGCGAATGGCAATTTTTTTGATGTCTTTGATTTATTCTAGGCAGCAACTTTGACCCACTTTTTCATTAATATTATATTGGATAAATAATGTAGAATAATCCCTAATTATTAATCCGTAGTATTAATAGTAAGTTTAAGCACAGTAATCCATTTATTAATTTAGTTTATTCGAAGCTGTATTTTAAGGTTATGAATAATATACATGGAGAGTAAATAGTAGATATCCGTAAAAGATAAATCAAAGATATGTGGTATTAGGGGTATTTTCCTATTTATTGAAAATAGGATTTGAGATTTCTAGCAGTTGAATGAAAGCAATTGGCTTTGGATCTATATAGATTGAAATATACCATGATCCATCGCAGGCTGTAAATAGTGATATAATTATTAATTGACAACAATAAAAACATTAGGTCTAAAAGATTGTTAAATCATAATAATTAAATCATATGATTTCTTTTGATCTTCTGTTGATTTTTTTAGAGCAACAACATTGCTGCTTTCTTATTAGTGTATTTAGATAAAACATTAGTAAGAAATATAGTACTCAATTATGTAATCCGACCGTAATTATGTATTAAGGCTTAGTGATGTTAATTATGGATATGACTGTATTATATATGGTGTGGAAATTAAGTCATTTAAGATTCGAGACCTATAAGCCTTATATATAGTTGATATATTATATCAGGTAATATATATATATAGGTTGCTATAGTGTATATTATGATCAGTAGTGAATAATGTAGCTAATGATTATATTGATATATATTCATTACTACTATACGGTTAGGTCATTCAGGGACCAATTGACCATAGTAGTAGGACTACCATATTTAGCCTGCAAGCGGGGATATATATATAATATATAGGGCGGATCTATAATTTAGCTATAGGACCTGTTATGTCAGGTTATGTGAATTTTATTAGATTTTGTTGGATTTTTTTTTGTGGTGTTTTTTTTTATAATATTGTCTAGATATTATGATCCTAACATCCAAATTTAAGGATGGTGACGGACATGATTCAAGAATATATAGGACCAGTTACGTTTTACGACTCCGTTCTCAGTTTAATTTTTTTATTTTTTTATTTAGAGCTAAGGAGACATACCCGAGTTGTGCGTTAAAATCCGCAGGAGGGGATGGACAGAAGAAGATCGGGGGTCTCTTCGGCTTCCCGGGGTGAACGTAAGGCAAGGGATAGACTATTTCCCCCCTCCGGGGAGGCTCCGAACCCCCGCTCTTTTTATCGGGTTGTTGAATGTGCGCGGGGTTCTGCCGCCCTCTCCTACGGGTATGGAGATTAACGATGTCCGCCGCCTCATGTGCCCGCGCTGGGGGGCTCCGTCGGCTCGAGGCCCATAGAAGAACCACTAGTATTTTTTTGTTATATACTCCTTATGTTAGTATCTTTTTTTTAGTCTTTGATTTTTTACTGTATTTTTTTTTTGTTTATTTTTTTTTTTTACAATTCGTTTTTCTTTAAGAGTTAAATTTTTTTTTTATTTCCTGTACGTTGTTACGACTGTCTCCAGCTACCTATCACACAGAACAACGAGAACTTGTATTTTCCAATATTTGTCACTTGAGGGATCTCATTATTTTATTAGTGTTTTCGTTATTTTAAGTTACTTAACTCTCACTAATTTTCGAAATATGTCCGATATTGGTTATTAACCGTCAAAATAACATAGTTTCCATTTAGAAATCAAATTGTTATTGTTTATGTATTTATATTTTTTGTGAATATTTATTTTACATTTTTGATCAACGTGTAATAAGGTTAAGTAGATTCTGTTTATACGATGTGCAACGTAATCGATAAAAAGGTAATATTTCTTATCAAGTGTCTTTAATATTCAAATTTGCTTATCTAATATTTCTATTTTATTAACCTCTATATTATTTCTAACAATGTATTTTATTTCTTTTCATAATTTTGAAAATTATATTCAATATCGAGACTTAGACATCAGCGATCCGATCCCTTTGAATGTACGTCGGTACAAAATTTAAAGTTATATACTCATAGTAGCACAATAATGTTGGAACAATTTGAATACAAAAATTATGAAGATCAGAAACTGATCGGAAATGTAGATTATTTACAGATAAACCCGGCCCGGAAGTGATGTTGATATTTTAATTATTAAGTTCTCACCTCACGGGCATATACACTGTATTGGAATGTTGTATAGTAATTAAAAAGAAATGGACTTACCTCTGTCTAATAGTCATCTATTCTCTGACTACATATGATATATTATGGCTAAACGTATTAAAATAAAAAGTGTTCTAACTATTATTTTTGAGAAAGATAAATTTGATAACTATAACCGGGATACTGGAACGCGATATATCTGTTATTGAATGTTACTTGAAAGAGTGATCTCTTAAATATCTCCACAGATTTTAAAGGTTTATACTGTCTTTTACTTGAAAACATGTAATTGGAACACTACATGATGTAAATGTTATGGGCTGCATAACTATGGTGTGTGTGGGACGGGACCCAATATACTAGTGATCAATTTAATATGGCTGACTAAACTAGTAAATCACATTATTTAACCTATATCCTAGAAAAAAGACAGATTGCGACAAGCGCTTACAAAAAAATGTCAAATAATAAATCAATATTCGCTTTGTTGGCTTCAAGACATTTATTAGAAGAGAATCCATCAAATCTTAACGAATCCCGAAAAAGATAGCATCGGATGAGACTTTTTTCGTTTTTTCATAAACGAATCAAATTTTTAAATGTCTAAATCTCATATGTTGAAGTTACAAGCATTTCCTCTCATTTTACGGGAATCTCAGATGCTTTGAACCCCTGCCAGGGAAGCGGGGGATTAAATGAAAAGCAATAGAGACAGAGCATGGCCCGAGTACTTCAAGAGAATATAAGAAGAAGCCATTTTCCTTCCCCGTGAATCGGTAACGATACGGGTTGTATAGTATGTGTTGTGGATAACAAAATTGGTATTTGTTGAGTGCGGCTAATTTGATCACAGTGGTGCCGTTGCCCTTGACACTGTGCTGCTGCACCGCCGCCAATGTGGGGCCAGAAGGGCGGGGGAATTTATTGGAGTCACGCATGCCCGTCAAGCCCTTTTGACAGATAAGGGTTGGCGATAATCTGGCTATTATGGCATATGCGTGGTCTTTATCGCCACAAGTCAGTGACAGGGAGACTTTTTCTTACGGGAGCTTCCTCTACTGTCTGCTCTAAATAAACTTTATTTTAACTCAAAACCCAGAATAATTGACGGGTTTTTAAGATTACAGTAGTTTCCTGATTATATGTTAGATACTGCATTATATTCCT
>JABUQX010131740.1:0-10548 GCA_015478945.1 Trachelipus rathkii
AGTGTATCTCTTCACCATTGTTTTAATTCTCTACAAGACTCGATTCTTCTCATTTTTCCGGCCCCCCCGGCGTCGGCAATCATCCAATAACTCTTCGCAGTTCAACTAGATCCAGAGCTCATCTCCTTCCAATATATTTACCGAAGAATACGTAGTTTCTACATAGCACGAAAATCAAGCTTCTGCCTCCTGCAACAGTTTCCGATGATGGTAACCCAGACCACGCAGAGTCTTCATACAACGAAATCAAAAAAGTAAAGGGCCGGGTTGCTAGTCATGTCGCCCACTAGGAACTGGTGAGAACGAAAGTCTTCTTTATGGGTTCCCCTCCGCATAAACGCACTTTTAGATTTGTTACATCTTGAGCAGCTTCTTTCAAACTACACACTCACAATATCAGTCATTCTTGTCTTAGATATTTATCGCCCCTAATCTTATCTTAGTTTTATTTACCTAAAACAATTCCAGTTATTGTCACGTCAACAGGATTAATTGCTACCAGCCAGACTTTGCAGACAAAAAAACCATTTCATTATTACATATTTTTTCCTAGTACAATAGAATAAATTTTTTCAACTACTTCTAACTGCAAAATCTGGCCACGGTTCCACCTGTTGCTTTTCCTTCCTTCCTTCATCCATGCCTTCCTTTAATCACAAACTTTTTTAATTTTTGTCAAATAAGACAATCTCTACTCAATATGTAATATAATAAACATTCCTTGGTTTAAAAAACCTGTTTGTTCCAGCTCTTGCTCAATTATTCTTAATATAACTACTGGGTCTGTTTTATAAATTTTTGAACTCGTACGTTAATATTAGATTTCTATCTAAGTTTTTTCATTTATTTTAATTCCAGAAAATTTTTTTTTTGAATATGTTAATTTCCCATAGAATTGGTTTTATTTCTTTGCATTACAAGAACAAGACTCCTTAAATAACATAATGTTTTTTTTCATAATTAAGTCCAATGTCAAGTTTCACACAAACCTCTCTCTTCACAGATAAGAAACTCCTGTAGTTTTGTTGGTTTTTCTAAACCCTAGTTGGTTTTGCCACACTGCCTGGCAAGCCGCCTCTTCCTTCATCCTCTCTCTTGTCTTCCAGTCATCACTTCTTTCTCTCTCCTCTATATTACCCCTTTTCTCTTTTCCCTCGCTCTCCTTTCTCACGGTTATTCTTATTGTAATTACGCGTGGTCGGCGACTTCCAAACGCGATAGACACAGTTAAGAATCATACATAAAAACAAAAATTCATATACCCACACTCGCTCAATCCTAAATTAAGCCAGAACACCCCATCCTACAGTATAGTTCTCCTTCCCATTCATTATCTCTAGTTGGTCAATATATAATTATCCTTTAAAATCCCTAAGAACACTCATATCCTTCCCACCCTGCCCCAAACCGCGCCCCCGTCGGCCTCTAAGGTTCTTTCTTGTTACTGATCTCACAACGAAAATAACAAATTAATACAAGGAGACATAACAACAATCCATTTTCCTCTTCTGTTTAGCCCGTCGATCTTCTAATCCCGTAACTCATTCAACTACTCTAAACCAGATCACTTTCAACTTTCATGTTTATTTTATTCCACAGCTATCTTTTTACCACATTGCCTTGCTTTTTCCTCCAAACTCCTTATCGTCTGTCCGAAGGCTAACATAAACCTTTCCAGCCTTTCCCACTGGTTTCATCATGGTTAATTTTTCTTTCCTTCCATTCAAAGTCCAAAGACCAAAAGCGGTTATCCTAGCCCTCGACTTATTACACCTTCCAACATACTAACTTCATTTAATATTATCTAATACTCCATGCATGCTACAAGACCTTTAAAACTATTAATAATCCTGTTCTATTCCTAGTCTATGTCGAATCCCCTTCCTTTACCACAAGAAAGGAATGTCAGAGTGCTTTTCCTACGACATCCTCCGCCTTACACCATTACTAGTAATTATTATATCTCACCCGTACTTTTTCTTATATACATTGCATAAGTTGCAACTTCCCCCTTCTCTTTTAATCGTGAATCTTCACCCACATCAATGCTTGTCTTTTTCATTTGTAGAAAATTGTCTTTTCAAGATCCATACTATCCCGGTCTAGCTGCCGCTCTGACGAGTCCGGCCTCATGAAGCTAGCGAGAGCCCAGAAACCGATTACCTTCGATGAGTTTCTCCTATACTCCTCGCTTGACTAATTTCTAACCTAATATCCGTGTCGGTACCTTGCTCTCTCTTTCACTCAATCCAGCTGTACCCGCAAAATGACTCCAACACGTGCAAAATTATCCCATACTCCTAACATTGGAATTGTTCTACCTTTTTCACTATAATATTCTTCTTAATACCAAATACATATGGCCCAATAATATACCAACAATACCGCCAATGAGAGTATACACCTGTAATACTCAGCACATCACCAAACTCTTTAGAATTATTTACTTATGAAATTACCGCTACTTTCTCCATTCAGTTGTCCTATCCACTCCAGTTCTTCCCCCTTGCACTTTTTAGCGCCGCAAGCAGAAATACGACAAGTCCCTCCTTATCTCTCCTCCCTCTCTATAATAACTGGTGGTAAACGCTAGTGGGGCTTACCTCGGCCCATCCTCGCCTTTGATACTCTTATCTCAATTTTATCCCACAATTCTAAATCTTCTGATTTCAGCCGCATTGCTCGCTCGAAAACTCATCATTTCCTCACACACTCAACTGTCGGCATCCGCGATAGACAAAAGCTTCAATAATTCGTAAGCCCCCTATCTCAATCATTTGTTTTATACTTCGCAATACTTGACGACTCAACCTCTTCGTCAGAAAACTCTTAAGTATTATGCAAGAAAATACATCAATTCGACTCAAGGCTTTCACTTCGCCTGCCCTCCGCCATTTGTTTTACTTGCATCACTAAACACCTCATACTCACTTACTTTGTCGCTATTTAATTTTGTCGCTGTTCATCTTCATTTCATCGGCTCAATGGCCTCATTCACTGGTCACAGACCTGCAAAACTGAATTCAATCTATTTCACATTACTTCGAGTCTCTTTTAGATTAGCTTACCGAAATTTCTCTTTCACATGATTATGTGCTTCTTTCATTTCCTTCCCATTTGAAGGAGAACCTCTAAACTATATGCCTAAAGCACGCACAATTTCCTTCTAAAAATAACGCATGAATCGCTAATGGCCTCCGTGAAATATTGCCCTAGTTTCTTTCTTTCTTGCATTCCTATTAAACACACCTCGATCCATCTAGGATCACCTATGTTCACATTATTATTATTCACAATTGTTAAAATTTTTAGTTCATTCACATTTTATATGTCCACACATTATAGGAACACATCTATTATTATTTTGAGTTTTACATTATTCAATCTAGTCTCTTATGTCTTTCATCATTGCTTCTAACTTTTCTCACTACTGAAACTTTATTATTTAGTTTAATTATGTCACACTTTTTACACTTCAATTCTAATTCAGTTAGTAGCTCTAATTGTGTCTTCCCTCTTTATTATTATTTTATCGAGATTTCTTAATTATTTATTATTATTTCACATTCTTCACTTATTTGTTATTATTGTTATATCTTCGTTCCTTGTTTTATTTATTAGAAAGTACTAGCGGCCGGGTGATAGGCCTATGGTAGCTTAAACACAGTCCCACGAGCACAGTTTCCAAGTTTTAATCAAGGAATTACATTAAAATTGAATTACAAAAATGAAAATATGACAGTAATTCTGAACATATATTATTTAACATTGCATATATATGTTATTATTTATGAATACCCGTCGGTTTTGCTCTCTTCTTCTTCTTTTCTATATATTATATTATATAATAGCTTTCAATTATTTACTTATTAATTTTTGGTATATACTATATTTCCTACATTAAATATATATATTGATTGATATAATATATACAATTTGTACTTCACAAATTATATATATATTTTTGGCCGAAACCCAACATCATTGTGAGTGATAAAACATACAGAATAAATCAGCGTATATGATGCCCATTGATGAGTAACCTATCTAATATATTAGTACTATACATATGATATTCAACGCAATTACAATACACAGAACTCAACAATACTCTCTATCTTATTCTTCACTTTGGTGGGCAGCGCTTCGGCCTCTAATAAACTAAAAACATATAGAGGAGAGATGATATAACACTCTTTTTCTGAATAAAATCGTGAAGAGCATAAGTTTGCCACGCCCGACCACTCAATATCGAATCACAGAAAAAATGAATTGAGGTCTTTCTTAAAAGGTCATCAATATCAAATCTCGACCAATTCTCACAGGATAAGCGAGTCGTATGCTAGCAGAAAAAGATAAACCGGAATATCTAATACACGCAGACCCATAAGTAACCCTAAAGCCAATTAACATACATTCTAAAAACACACAGCCACCATCTAGCATTTATTCCCCATTTCCGAGAAAAAGGAATATGAACGAGCAGGAAATAGTGTTCTCCAACTGCCCATACTATAAAATTAGCCAAAGAACCACTAGGCCACACGTAAATTTTTAATCCTGTAGGGAATATTTTTCTGGCTTTTCAATTTAACCTTTGCGCGGCCCAAACATTTAGAAGAATGCGGCCTCCACACAACACCATTGTTTGACCACGAAACCGTACAGGAGTTGGTAGATGACTCTTGGGCTGCATGATACCTTTTTATCCCAGGGAGGGACCAGGTACATAGCTTAGTCTACTATCAAAATGACAACACAAGATGTCAACCCTCCAAACCTAAAAAACCATCGTATAAAATCACTCCGACGTAACACTAGAAATATCGTTTTCTACTCCATAACCACTCTTTAAGGAAAAAAGAAAGGAAAAAATACCACAATACTCCATTATTTTCTATAATCGCGTAAAACACATTTCCTGGTACTATTCTAACTCCCTCAACCCAGGCATCTGGAAGTTATTTTCTCAAAAATAGAATACACATCTTTGTGGGATAGATATTCTCTGGGGAGGAAAATGGAGTCTCTGTGGTTTGCGCTAAACCAATTATCTCGTTGAGGTTATTAGACTGCGGATGCAAGAAGTTTAGAAGGTAAGGAGGTTATTTTTTGAACCATCCTGTTCAGACCAGAGAATTATAGATTTGGTGCCCTTGCTAAACCAAGTAGGGTGAAAGTGAAGGAGTGGGATCTATCCGGAATAAGGCCACCGTAAAAGGGTGGTCATGGGTGAGAGGGTAATAATAATAATCATACCAATACTATATACATAAATAATATATATATATATCACTATACCACTATTAATCCACTAATATAAGTATAGGTGATGTATGAGAAAGTAAAATGAGAGAGGCCAAAATTGTGAAGTATAATAATACGAACCCTATATATCTTTAATATTTATATGATATATATAATAAATGACTCAATTTTGGATAAAATTTAATAACCCCATCAGTGATATGTTAAATAGAAATACTACCAACATAAAATACAATCTTTATCCAGGATAATTGGCTAAATGATTAAAGAATAGATACTAGTCTAAAGAAATAAATAAATGGTTAATACCCCCTTATATTGACCTTAAGTTAGATATTGGGTATTATTATATTATAATAAATTTATATAAATTAAGGAAAACTGAGAAGAACAATGAGGAGTACTTATTTAGGGTATTAGAGTGCCTTGTCCCATAGATTTTTTATAGTTTCATCCTTAGTGTAATAAAAGTCAAAGGTAGGTTAAAAGCATGGCAGAATACAGTGATTTGTTGTTAAGATGGGTCGAAGATTTAAATATTACAATTGTGGTAATCCTGTGGATAAATAAGGAATATGTAGAAAAAATACTGGGCTGAAATAATATTAGAAAATACAATATGTTATCCAACTACTTGTAAAGCATACTGGCTCCAAGTTAGCTGGACCCTCTTATCCTCTCATTTCCAGTTCTTCTAAATAATTTAAAGTTGATTTGATAATTGACTATATCAATTTTTAAAGCTTACTGATTATCTTTTGAAATTTTTTGCAGTTGCGATTGCAGCAAGATTTTTATTGCAAACTTACAACAAGGTTAATGTTCTTACTACGGAGTTATTATTATTTTTATATTCATTATTCATTAATTTTCGATGTATCTATATATTCATTTCGTGCTGGTGTCGTTTGCAACCCCCCCTAAATAGACTTTGGAACCCCCAATCTCCTGTGTCCGTTTCAAGAAAAATCCTGGTTCTTCATTCCAAACACATTGATTATTATTATTATTATTAATTATTAATTATTTATTAATTATTTTAATTTATTTATTTTAGTTTATTATTATTATTTTTACGATAATTATTACTAATATATTAATTGATTTATTTAATTATTATATATTATTCCGGGATATTACGGTATTTAATATGTGAGAGAAATGAAGTTGAAAATTGTTGAACCTGATTTATTTAGATTAGGAAGTTGAATTAGAATATGTTTTAAATTTAGTATTTATTTATATTTATATAGGTATATATATGATATATTTTTATTTGTCTAAATAATATGAAAGAGCTTCCGTCCGTTCAAAATTTAGCTTTTAATACTCCATTTTTATCCTAAAATTATTTACTGTAGTCCAGGGTCTATTGTGATATTTAATTTATTCATGTCGTCTCCATTTCCCCAAGCTAATTTCCTATTACTTAAGCGCTGCTATCTTATATGTTTTCTAATTAATTATTAATTCATTATTTACCCTCATCATTTCAAATTCTTTATTATTTTCATTCTATTCAATATTCAATCTTAATAATATTTCATCATTATTCATCCAATTCCTATAAATATTATCATCATGATATTTTGTTTTAGTTATTGAGACCTAAATTCTAATATTATTAAATTTTAACCAATTAATTTCAAATTTCAATATTCAAATTTCTATCAATCCATTAAAGTATTATGTTTATCGCATTTCCTAATTCCCACCAATAACCTTCACTGCAATGAGTCGAATGCATATGTGGTACAGACATAAACACTCCAATTCATCCGGATACAATCCCGAGAATAACAATCCAATTACAATTTCATGCATAGAACAATCACCTAAGACATGCATCACATCAAACGATATATAAATGTTGAAAGGACAGAAAATAGAATCACGCCAAATCATCATCGCCAATCCGCCACTCAATCCAGTCATCTCTAATCTATCATATCATCATACCATTCCTCATCAATCGTATCTCATACATCCATTCTCAAGTGAAGGTCAAACTTTCTATCATCACTGCGATCATCAATCCAAGTCAGAATGAAATCATTCCCACATCCCTAATATAGGCCAGTCCTCAACAGAGACTTCATAGGATTTCGGACCCTCCACTCAATCAGTATATGGTATCCATCTCAGAGTCCAATTCATGCGCAATCATGCGTATGTCCCATTCTCACATCAATCAATCAACTAACCCAATGTCATGCCCAAAAGTCGTCATAAACCACAATACATCAATCCCCCTCACAATACCCACAGATCAGACTAATTCACTCCTCGATTTATCATGGCGGGAATCCAATCATCCAGCTGTATTTATCGATCTCTACAAATTAAAAATCAGTTCTTTTCTTTCCTTCTGGGCCCGTAGTCCTATAGCCTATAAAAATGATTATTTCTCACTAGGAAATGTTTGTTCTAAACGTTTTTTGTTCAACCACCTCTCATATAACAGAGCGACACCACTTTGGGCCTCCTGGTTTTCAAAAATAACCACAATGATTTATAACGTTTTAGCAATGATAGAATGTCAACTTCGCTTTACTGAACAACATATTCACTTATATTTAGAATATTTTGTCTTTTTATGTCAACTGTTTTTTCCCTAATCAGGACACGGTCGATTATATCCGGTTATGTGTCCTTAACTCACAGACCACTACCTGGGTAAACATACTCATCCGGTTTTTTGGCCGCTTAGAAAGGGAGTACAGCCGACCTGAGTATATATGGGGCAATACTTTGTTTCATATCCCTTGTTGCTAAAACCCAATTTTTCTTAACCCTTCCTTCCATCTAATCTTGTTATTTTATTGATGTTTCTTATGTTATCGTCACTCTTTGTTATTATCATTTCTTCCCCACTATGCGATTGTTTCTTTAATTCTCCTTCCTTCGTTATTTTATCAATTCTTTCTCACAAGACCCTTAACTACGCCCTAGACCCTAAAGATTGTACATGCCTTTACTGACTGCGCAATCAAAACTTACAGTCCGCGTTCCTACACCCCCAAGGATTTTCAACTTCCTGCAGTGCACCAGCACATTATCTTTAGCATCCACCCTCGGGCTGAATTTCACTGGATTCACCTTCTTTACAAGCGCGCTTTCCAACCTTTCTCCTCTCTCGTACCCCCTTGAGTGGGCATTTCATGTAAAAGTACCCCCTTTTATCATAATCCCCATCCCCTACCCATCCCTTCATGCAAAAAGGTTTGTTTTTGTTTGGTTAGGTTTGGTTACGTTAGGTTAGGTTAGGTTAGGTTAGGTTAGGTTCTTAAGGTTAGCTAAAGAATCAATATACTCAAATTAATGGCATTAATAGGATTTTATTTTTGATTTTATATTTTACAATTTATTTAAAAAAAATTTTTAGTAGCAACTTCATTAATGGTAGTTGGCAAGGCTATTGCTTCCTTTTTTGGTGTTTTCCGCCATTACCGGTATTATTTTCAGGAACCCCCAACCGGTCTGCCTAGTATCCCCAAGGGGTACGCGTACCCCAGATTGAGAAGCCCTGCTCCAATCTATAACGTAAACATTAAAACCTTTTTTTTTCCTTTTCTCAAAACTACAAAGTCTCACATTCGCTCCTTTGGCGTTGGAATGCCAATATGTTATCATAAATGATATAAAAAGAAACTTCTCTTTTAACTAAATTATTCATCAGAATCTTTCTTACTAGAATCTTATTCTGATTAAGAGAGAGAGAGAGAGAGAGAGAGAGAGAGAGAGAGAGAGAGAGAGAGAGAGAGATTTAATTCGGAAATCTTATGTCTTTTTCTGCATCTATTTCTGATAAACAAATGATAAACATTATATAAATGATGTTATAAAATTTATCCTTTATATCATAGTTTATTTATCATTTTATCATTTAATTACCAAATAAGAAAAGACGCAGAATAAAACAATAAATACAAGATAATAAAAAGACAATTTTGAATTTATCAATTTAGAATCATGTTTTTATATATTATATTGTGTTTATTATTAAAGAGTTATTTTGTGTCTTTTTTATCACATAGTTTATCATAGTTTATCACTTGTTATCAGTTTATTCTGCGTGTCAGTTCCAAGTCAATTATTTTTTTATTGTGTAATGGACATGAGAATGACATTGGCTTTTTTTAAAAAAAGGGGGTTTTGTGAGGTTTTTTGCTTTTCGTTTTGATGTGTTTACTTAAACTGATGGGACTTTTTCCTTTCGTGGAGTAACGCCTCCTAGCAGGGTAGAAAGATAACTTACGTTTAAAAAGAAATTCATTTTTGCATATTTTTTGGGGGCGGGGGTTGATTTGCTTTTTACATAAAATTATGTATTTATTAGTGACGAGACAATGAATCGGTCACCGGTGTCGCTATCGCTATCGGAAATTTATTTCGTGGTATTATTACGTGGTATTAAATTCATAGAATTATATATATATATATATATATATATATCGAATAGTTTTTAGTATATATATATATTAGAAAGAGTTATATATATATATATATATATATATATATATATATATATATATATATATATATATATATATATATATATATATATATATATATATATATATATTCATGGATTTAGATATATATTTATAATTCTTGTCGTCTATTTCGATGTGTCCGAAACGTCACCCATCTTTGAATCTCCGGGTCACTAATTCTTGATTCGGATTATTTTTGGAGAATTAAATTATTAAAACATGATTTATAATGATTCCGTTTTCTTTTTTTTCTTTTTTTTTTTTTTTTTTTTTTTTTTTTTTTAAATTTTAAAGCACCTATTCTAATTATAAAGATTTTAAATGTTTAATTAATGCTTTTCAAATACATCAATGTATTATTTTTTGTTTTTTATTTGTTTTTTGTTTTGTTTTGTTTTTGCTGTATCTATTACAGATGACAATGTATTATATATTTTTTACTTTTTATATATTTTTCTTATTAATATTTAATATAGTTTTGCTGTATTTATTTTTCTAGCTAAATCTGCAACTGTATCCAATTAAATACACCGTAAAAGAATTTTTGTATTCGAAATCGGTATTTATAATTCCTAAATTTTGGAACATATTTTTCGTTTTCCTTTCTGATTTTTGAGACATTTTTTTAAAATTTGATTTTTGTTTATCTCAATATTTTTTTAATATTATTATCGCTTGTGTAAATTTCTCTATATATATATTGTGCTATACGAAAAATTTGAAAGCGCTTCACGATAAATGCGAAAACGGTTAAACACCCATCGACCGGAACGAAGTACTACCG